>JAFIDM010126651.1:16872-29550 GCA_023159025.1 Thereuonema tuberculata | reverse complement strand
AAGGTCAAATTTTGACTTTTTCTCAATTTAAACGAAAAGTATAAAAGATGGACGAGAACATTGTATTGAGAAAATGTTGATATTTGAAAGTTCTATCGAACGATGTATCACTTATTCACAAACGTTTCTGCGTTTGCAAGATACATGCAAAAATATGATTTTTCGCTTTAAATTTTCGGTGCGTGGCGCCAACCCGCAATATATCTGAGTTATCCGGAGAAGCCACAACGGGCTGGGAAGTCGTATATTCTCCGATGATCTCAATATTAATTTGCTAAATAAATAAAGTTTGTTTTTTGAATGCTATATAAGCCTAAGCAAGGGTTCCGAAGCGAAGCGACGATACCCGGCTAGTTATTTAATAATACAGACCATTAGCTGACAAGGCCTTGAATGATGCAGAAATAATTAGGTACTAAACAGTATTAAAGGTAAAGAATATAGTTATTGATTAGTTTTGTAAAAGAACAAAAAAGAGAGAATCTGATGTGGCTCTTAAAATAAATTGTCTTTCGTGTTTATGAAAACACCTTTTCATAGTATACTACAACCTCGTTTATCCGGCCCTCGTTGATCCGGATCAGATTTGTAGACATTTTTTTTTATTATTTAATATTCACAAAGATAATAATTTTAACTATGATAATAATAACATAACTATAAGTGCGTCAAAATTCGCTTTTTATTTTGATTAAATATACAGTTCCTGCGTAGATTATACAATAAATTATTGTACCTGCTTTTTGTCGAGTTTAAGAAAGCTTTACTATTGTGTCACAGGGCGTTGAAGCTACAAAACATAGTTTTTTTTATCATAATAAACGGTAAGTCTGTTTATTTAAGGATTTGTTTTGCTTATTACCCATATTATCCGGATTTTCGATTTTCCGGATTGCCTTTGGTCCCAATTAGTCCGGATAAACGAGGTTGTAGTGTATTACTAAAAAGTCAATATAAAAAAAAAAATATAGAACAAGAAGAAAGTATAAAAAGGACGATTTAATCATCATTATCCGCTATTGTTTCTCCTCCCAAATTTTCATCTCATTCTATCCAGACTCCTTCTTCCTGTAGTACTGCTCTCTGCATTGTTTTCATTAACACCTTTCACGTCTTTCAATTGGTATCCAGTGCCGTAATTTCTTAGTCCATCTTTTCTGATTCATCCCAATCCAAACCATAATAGTTAGCGTTTCTGTATTCATTTATAATGTCTTTGTCTATCTCCGTATTTTCGATTATTTTATTCGGTAACTCTGTCTTCCCATGTTCTTCTGCAGCAGCAACATTAAAAAAAAAAAAAAAATCCTATTCCAGTCGCCATTAGCGTATTCCTTTCTGTCCGTTTTCCATCCCATTCGTCTGCCCCCCATATAGTATAATACTCTGGATCATACTTTTATATATTCTTGTCTTGGTTTCTTAAGTTCTTGTCCCACCAAATCGAGTTCAGAACTGGGATGATTTTTCTACTTTTATTCACCCTAATGTAATTTTGTTGTCACTATTACCATTTTTTGTTAAATATTATTCCCATATATCGGAAGCGCAGTGGTGCCTCAAAAGAAAAACTCACCAATGAAAAAAAACCAGTGAGAAAATCCATGTGCCAGCGAGAGCGGCCTCAAAGAATTTTTTTTAAAGCATAAGACTTCAAACTGCGCATTTGAAATGTTAAAAAAAAAAAAAAAAAAACAATGGATGAGACCGAATTATTTACAAGTGACATCCTGGAACAGCTGTTTCACGCTCGTTGGCGATCATCATGCAGGAGAAGTCACAGTAAATAACAAGGTCTCCGTACTGAGGCTAGTATGAACAATATATCGGAAGCGTAATGGTGCCTCACAGGAAAAAATTACACAATGAAAAACTCACCAGTGAAAAAAATCAGTGAGAAAACCCATGTGCCAGCGAGAGCTAAATTTTTTTCCTTTGAGGCACCACTGCGCTTCCGATGTATTGTTCATTCTAGCCTCAGTACGGAGACCTTGTTATTTACTGTGACTTCTCCTGGCTGATGATTGCCAACGACAGCTGTTCCAGGATATCATTTGTGAATAATTTGGTCTCATCCATTGTTGTTTTGTTATTATTCCCATGCACTATTTTTCGACGCCATTCATTTCTTAATTATCATGGACCTTGATTATACTCTGCCTTGACTTGATATAAACACAAACTTATTATTGAAAAATTTCTTACAAAATAATCTTATGACGGCGATATACAAGCTCTATTTTAAGTCGAGGTCAAATTTTCGAGGAATATCGATTACAGGACAGGTTTCTCTAAACAATTTAATATACCGCCAAATTCTTTAAGTATCAAGAACTTCATCATTTTACCTACCTCGTACATCATCATCACAACGACGAAATATTCCGATTTCTTCATAATTTTTGAGCCCAGCTTTATCGTAAGATTCGCGGAGCTTTCTGAAACATCATTTGACACATCATCTTCAGTAATTACTAATTGAACGTCAGCAAAAAAACTTGCCCTCTTGAGAGAAATACCCACATTTCTGCATTTCCTTTGCCAGTTTTCACTACAGAGTATATATTTATTTTAAACTAGCATGCTACCATCGCTTCGCTCCGGAAGCCTTGCATATGTAACGTAAGACAATGCTTTATTTATTTAGCAAATTTCTATCGAGATCGAAGATTATACGACTTCCCAGCCCTTTGTGGCCTTCTCCACACCCATATCCCTTCCAACCTTCCCCAGTTGGTAAAACATAACGTGATCATTACAAGGTATTAATTAACCGTATTTTACACGTATTTATCAGTGTATACATCATCTAATAGAATTATGAGGTATCTCGTGAGATAATCGTGGTCCGCGCCTGCATAGAATCTCCTTAAACGCACTCATTAAAGCATCGTTAGCGCCATCTATCGCCAGTTGGGGGAATGTTTTAAATGCAGAGATTGTCCACCAAATCATTTAGCGCTATTTAAAACTGCGGTAGCGCCGTCTATTGCCCCGAATAACGAAGCTTTTCATTTAGATCTGCTGTGGTGCCGTGTAGACTTAGCATCGTATCCCATGAGAACTACTTGATTGTCCAGGCTGAAAAGTAGCCTAAATCCTTCCCCCTGTCATAGACTACCTGCATGCAAAATTTCATTCAGATCGGTTGCGCCTTTGAGACATGATTGAATGACAGATAAACTTAGATTTTCGCTTTTGTATTTATAATATATATGATAAGATAGGCGATAAGTTACATCCTTGTCGAAGGCCTTTAATAACTTGAAATTCCTCAAATGTATTTTTGAATTATTATTCACACATTAACATTTTTTTTTTTTTTTTTTGGCCTCAATTAATTGAGATTTTTATATTTAGATTTTACATTTGTTTCTGTAAATGAATAATTTAGGACACTCATTTCGTTAAAATGATTTTAATCAATAAGAGTAAAAAAAGCCTCTCAGGACAGTTTCGGTCTGTCGTAATCGACATGGCCATCATCAGCTGAATCTGGTGGAATTACAACGGGCCGAAACTATTCTATCAGTTTTTTTTTTCTTAAATCTATTTATTTAAAATACTTTTAACGAAATGTGTGTCCTGAACATTTATAACATGTTAAATAAGTCACTTAATTTCCTATAAGTGACACGTGGATATATTATTACAAGCCTTTTCAAAATGGACGTTGAAAAGGCTTATATGGACATTGTGCTAGAGAATTCTCGATTTCACTTTCTTGAAATTCTACTTTAAAAAAAAAAAAAATCAAGAATCAGGAGATTCGGAAAAAATCTCGACATTTTCGAGATTACTGCCTGGTTTGAAACAGTAATTTACGACAACTTACTTTAATTTATAGAACAATATTACCTTAATTTAAAGGTAATATTAATAAATAAATAAATATAATTCCCTTCGAAACAGAAATATAAAAATCTAAAGACTGGTTAATTGCTGCGATAGTAATTGTTTTTCACATAAAGCAATCTTAATTAATTAACACTAAAAAAATATAGGACAACCCTTTTTTTAATTGCTAAAAGATAAGGATCTATTCTTTAGTAATCATATTTATACGTTTAAAAAAAAGAAACAATTACGGCATTTTTAAATACTTTTTTTTAATTCCCAATATACTGAATTACTAAGTAATTTGAATTAAGATAATATAATTTAAAAGAAAAAAAAGAAAGGATACAGAACATAGAAATATCTGAGCTTTCATCGCTGAGTCTGGACGGCCGTTTCGTCCTGTTAGTGGACTCGTCAGCCAGACCTACTCCCCGACTAAACGCGCATAATGCAAAAGTGATAAGGAAAAACCGTTCTCTTAACAAAAGCGACCTCCCTCCAAACGAAAATACAAATAAATAAAAAAAACAAAGCTCAGATATTCTTATGTTCTCTGTGATTTCTTTATTCTTTTATATTAATTTTTGGTACGTTAAACCTTAGGTTTATTAAGCAGGTTGGATTCAACCTTGGCTCATTTTGTCTTCAAATTACAGTCGGACCTCTATTTAACGAAGTCGCTGAATCCCGAAAAAAAATTCGTTATATGGAAAATTCGTTAAATAGAGATTCACCTTTTAAAATTACTTTCAACTACATAAAACAGATTTAAAATACATAAACAATAAATATTATTAAAAAGGGTATAATTTTAATTACATAAAGCATACATTACCACATGCGTACTTAAATTTTACTAATAGTCTGTTAATTTTGTCTGAGGTTTTTTTTGGTTTTTTTTTTTTGAAAAAGTGTTTTCGCTCATAGTACGTCTCGCAACTTTGCAATGCACTAAAAACCCCTTCAGTATTTTCTTCAAATTGTAATCCGCGTCGGATTGTTTCAAATGATTTTAGCATTTCATCATATGAAGATTTTTTTTTTTTTTTTTATTTCTGCATCATAATCATTTCCATTTTGATCATCTTCAACTTCATCGCAATTCATAGCTGTATTGTTTTTATTTTTCACACTGTCCAAAATATCTGATTCGGTTAGTGTTTCCGAGGTCTCATCTTCAAAATCAAGTGAAAGATAATCATCAATCAGCACATCATCGTTAATTTCTTCTTTTTCCCTCAGCTGTATCCAAATTTCGTTCATCTTCTCTAAGGGAATGTAGATAATAAAAACATGTCAAGGAGACAAAAAAAATAGATGCCACGAAAAAGTTCATTAAATAGAAAATGCACTTCGCTATTTGGAGGCTATTTTATGAAGAAATTAGCAACATGTTCTTGGTTCCAAAGAAAAGTTCGCAAAATAGAGAAATTCGCAAAATAGAGGTTCGTTAAATAGAGGTCCGACTGTAGTTTGTTCCTAACGGATTCGCAGGCAAGGATTTGAAGCTTTACTTTTTGCTTTTTTTATGTTTTCTTTTGGATGGAGGCCGCTTTTTGGTGCGAGAGTGGTTTTCTCGCACCACTCTTTAGAATTTTTGCACTAAGCGTTTCGTCCGGGAGTGGGTCTGGCTGACGAGCCCACATAAAGGACGAAACGGCCGTCGCAGACTCTCACCAATGAAAGCTCAGATATTCTTATGTTTTGTGTCATTTCTTTTCATCTTTTTTATTAATTTCTAGAACGTTAAAACTTATGTTTATAATTTATTCACAATAAGAATACGAATGATTTATAACGCTCTACATAATTTGTAAAAAGGTTGAAGTCGTAGTGACTTCCATCATATCTTAGCATTTCGTTGCGTCTCCTTTACACTATTGGATTCACTTCATGATTATAATGTATTAAAAATTATTCAATTCTCATCAGAGTTCTACATATATGCTGAAGGAATCGATTGATAAAATTTCTTCTCCCTAACAGTTTAGTTTTTAAAAAAAGAAAAATTCTTATCTACGAGAGTTACCTACGAGAAACTATATTTCAAATTAGCTTTTAGATATTTTTGGCTTTCTTGAAGACTTTTCATATTATGTCAATGCATGTGCGTTTGGGTATTGTCTATTTAATCTATATTATCAAAATCTTTTATTTCTCTGACTGTCTGTCCGGCGCAATTGTTAATTTCACGTGAAAAATAGCAATAATTGCTACAAGGAAACGTTCGCGACGGGAATCGAACGTTTTGATCTGAAGTCAGACGTCTTATCCATTAGGCCCTCCCTTTGTGCGTGTGTGTGGCACAATGAGAGAAGAGCCAAAGAAAAAAGAAAATAACTCATTAATTTTAGCCTACTAGATTAAAATGTAAATTTCAATGTTCATTTTTTTAGCTTCTCTCAGTCAACAATGGCGCGCGCTATCAAATCATGAGTTCATTCAAAAAGGAATAAGATATCACTTTTTGCCATAATCGCTTGGAATCGATTCTTTTTCGATTCCAGGGGGAGACAGGGGGATGGCCTAGTAGTGTTTATAATCATCTAGCTCAACTAGTCCCGTTGGCCGGGAGCCTAAACCTTCTGCGCACCCAAGGACCTGCATGGTCTATGGTGGAAAATGTTTACCTTTTATTATCGAGAGCCATTTACGGGTATTATCGTTCTCGAAAATTCTCGCGAGGCAGACTTCTCGAATTTTCGAGGGAAAACAAATGAAAAACGAGCAATTTCAAATCCCGAAAACTGAAAAATCTTTAACATTTTGAGGGACCAAACTTAATTAGTTCTGGATAAATTGAACCAAGTCCTGGAATTTTCTTTAATTTTGTAGTTATAACTTCTTTCGTTTGTACCTCAGTAATGCGAAGTTTTTCATTTTCTTTTAGATAAGTTGTTGTTGAAGGAATTCTGGTCTTCGTTCTTAAAGTAAATTCCTGAAATAGTCCACCCAATCCAGTACGCGACAAC
Organism: Thereuonema tuberculata; assembly: GCA_023159025.1. NCBI lineage: Eukaryota > Metazoa > Arthropoda > Chilopoda > Scutigeromorpha > Scutigeridae > Thereuonema > Thereuonema tuberculata. The sequence goes on along the minus strand of JAFIDM010126651.1, from coordinate 22,738 downwards.
TGGGCGATGCGATGGTGATCTGGGCGACAGAAACTTGAAAATATTTGCACACTTAGCAGGCATACGATGTTGAGGATCTTTTTGTAAATATTAATTATGAATATTAAATAATTCTATATTATGAATTAAGTAAATTGTAAATATTAAATATGAATTCATAAATTTAAAATAAAAAATTTGTTTTGAATTTCATATAGGCCTACTTTTTTTGTTTTATATGTAAAATTTGTAAATATGTTTACTAATTACAAAATAATATTATTTGATCTACTACCCGGTAAATTTAAATAATATTTTTATTTTTTATTAAAATAATAAATAATAATAGTTAAAGAACGGTCTAAACATAAAATTTGAAAAATCTCGCTTATAATTAAGTTTATTTTTATTGTGTAGAATATTGTAGAGAAGTTACATTGAAATTTCGCATGTAAAAAATGAGTCGGCTAATTAATATTTTCGTTTATATCGTATATCAAAATTTATAGATTTAAATTTATTTGTATATCATTTTAAAGAGATGCTTAAAAAAAAGTGGTCCGAAAATTATTTAAAAACGTAAAGGTATAATTTTACACAATCTTAAAATAAAAAAAAATAAAAAATTAAGTAATTTATTAATATTTTTATAATTAACTAACATATTTACACGTGTTACATATATACATTAAAACAAAATAGTACTGTATATGAAATTTAAAACAGAATATTTATTTTAAATTTATTAATTCATATATAATATTCATAATTATATTTAATTCACAATAAGTTTAATATTCATAATTAATATTTACAAAAAAATCCGCGACATCGTATGCCTACTAAGCGGGCAAATATTTTCAAGTTTCTGTCGCCCAGTTGACCGTTTATGGGGATTATTATTGATATTATTACTGAAACTATGGAATGAAATGTACTATTAATAGAAGTCTTTAATAAACTAACATCTTCCGTGATTCTGACCTTTTTTGATCCTCCAATTAGTTGGTCAGCATATTGACATTTCTTCGTCCCAGAATTAATAATTTTTATTACGGAGTTCTTTTTTTTTAACTTCTCTAAGATTTTAAATAACTTGTTTTTTGTTTTTGTTTTTTTTTTTCATTAATTTTTAAGTATATAAATGTAAAATATTCCTATATTTAAATGTTGCACAGTATTCCAAGACTTCGGATGTTGTAAGAAAAAATACTAACGTTATTGACTAAGGATCTGAAGTCTTACTAGTTCACATCAACATTTTGTTGTGTTTGCCTATTTGTCTGTTCGGCAAGACTGATTTAAATAAAAATAGGGTGCATTGCTTATTTATGATCCAAATTTAAACACAGACACATGTATTTTGATCTCCATCCCTCATAAACCCCTCGGTAGAATGGCCTGATGGAATTCTTTAAAGGTTGATACGATATTTATTTTGTGGTCTAACTTAAAAATGTGAGTACGGTTAGTCTGGTCTCTAAGTGTCCTGTAATAATAATAATTATAGATATCTTGTACAAGTGGCCGATATGTTTCTCTCCTTCCGTATTAAAGACACGGCGTTACCGCGAATGTGTGTGTCCTTACTCAAATTAAGTCTCTCTCGCCGCAATATTAAATGTTTTACCTTCTTTTTTCTTTTTAATTCTATGTAAATCTTCTACTACAGAAGTATTTCTGTAATTTTTATTTATTATCTTTTATTTTACAATTTCTGAATAATTTACGTGAAATGTTTTGAAATAAATTATGCATTAAGAAAATTGAACACATTTTTATTTTTATTTTTTCCTAGCTAAAAGCTGGGCTTTGAGTAGACTCGTGTTAAAATCGCTTCTGAAAATTTGCATAATAAATATATACATTTGTTGAGATTGAAGTTGTATAAAAGTGACTAATGCACTAATACACTGTAGGATTATTAGAAATTTAAAAATGTTTGTTTCGGTTTCAGAACTAATGGCGCTTTTTCTAAGTTTTAAAAACAAATAATTCTTATAAAATTTACAGTTTTAAGTGTTGAAACATGATTGCGCACTTCTACATGGATTTCTACGTGGATATGCAAAATTTAATATTTCTAGCTATTTTATTTTGAATACAATGGTTCAGAAAAATGTGATCAAGGTTTGAAAAACCAATACAAATAAGAAAAATCAAAACAACAAACACAAATTACTTTCCCGTTGTTAAAATAGTCTTTTATTCATTTTGAAATTGTAGCTTGAAAAAGGAAGATCGAAATAACTTTAGTTGACACATCACCGCTTCGTGTCGCGTTAGGAAATCAGTACGGCTTAGGACGTGATAGCGTGAGCATGTGCTTAGAGCAAAGACATATTGTGATAGAATAAACAATTAGAATAAACATTGAATCGGAAAAAAAATGGCACCATCTTATTAATAAATGTGTAAAAAGTACAGAATTAGAACTATTCGTTGATTCTATTAATAAATACAAAACTTTACCATTAGGGTTTAAAAATAAAAGGGCTCCCCTATATCAGATATTTATGATAATTCCTATGGAAGTTCTTTACTTTTCCAGTGCAGAACGGGATCATTGGCGCTAAATAAAAGAACAGAAAAATGGTCTGAAAAGGGGCCAATATGTTTAAATTGCGATAAAAATGAAGAGGAATCTCTAAAACATTTCATCTTAAGATGTCCATGCTTCGGAAAAGAGAGAACCGAACTCTTAAAAAATATTAACATAAACCCAAATAACTGGGAGGAGGATGAATTACTGGATCACATATTAGGATTCAAGGGAAAATTAGATCTGAATAAAATTAAAAACTTCTTAAAACTTGCTTGGATTAAGAGAGAAACTCTAATAAATCCTTAGGGTATCCTGTCTGAACAGGAAGTGCCTTTTAAAGCATATCCCTATAAACATACATACATACATACATACATGATACGCTGAGATTTGATACGTTTTCGTTTACGAGAGCCTTCAACGCTTTTGCGCATGCATCAGGTCTCCTTGGATTTCATGAAAATAGGGTTGATGAAAAATAAAGAGAGGATATTTACTTTTATCAGTGTTAGTTTACTAGTAGCTGCGTTCTATTTGCGCTTTTCGGGAAAGAATTATGGAAAGAATAAATACAATTGCAAAAATAACAGGTACTAAAAGAAAAACAGGTCTTAGGAAAGTGCCCATCTCAGCGTATCACCCCTTTGCGGAGTAGAATCGTCTGTGTTGTTATAGCTCTCGCTTTTCAAAACGAACAGTATGTATATATATATATATATATATTTATATTTGTGTGTGTATACATGTCTGCTCATGTATAGTGTGTGTGGGCGTTTTTAACCCCACATGGTTCGGAAAATCTAATGTTTCAGGCTTATTTATATTATTTTTTGTTTGTTTTATATAAAAAAATAAATAAATAAATAAATTTGAAGGCTTCACACGTGTAGTTTATAGTACAGTAATAAATTTTAGAATTATATAAAAAAAAAAAAGTGTTTTTAAAAAATTGTTTCTAAAAACAGATTCGATTTTAAGTTAGTGAGAATTTTTATTTGTCTTTTCTTTTTAATAATAGACTAAATCGTTTATTTTTATTAAAATGTAAATCTTTGTTTTATTTGGATTTGTCCTTATTACAAAAACGTAAAACACCATTAAAGTGCATTTTTTTTAAAAGAATGATATATTTTTAGATTACGACGCTGAAGGATTATTAGAAATTACAAAAAGTTTTGTTTTCAGTTTCGAAACAAAAGGCGCTTTTGTTAAAGCGTTTCCTACGAATTTTTCCGCGTTTTAAAAGCAAATAATGCTTTAAAAATTTAGTTTTTAAGTATTAGAAATATGATTGTGCACTTCTACATAGATGTATACGTGGGCTTGCAAAATTTCATATTTCTAGCTACTGTAGATTTTGAATAAAATGAATCACAAAATGTGCTCGACTAGGTATTTAGATAGATTGGCTTTCGCTCATCTAAATTATACTATTAAAATGAATTTCAGAATATTTTTATATATACACTCTTCCCTCATAATATATTTTTAAGAATAATATAATAATATATATTATTATTTTCTTATTTTATATCATAAATAATATATAAAAAATTAACAATCGCTACTGTTGTTGTTGGTTGGGTTTTAATGGCGCAAGAACAATCATCAAAAGCAAGTTAACAAATGGTCATTTTAACAGATAAGATTTGATTTTAAAGTTTTTCTAAAATTTTGTAAAAATCTGATAATTCTTAATAGTGTTTTAGTGGTTGGTAGTTTTATTATGATTTTTTAACTACATGTTAAATATTTTTTTAAAAATCTGATAAATTTTTTGACAATTAGATATTTTCTTTTTCCTGCTGAGATATGTGTACTTAACTGTTTTCTTTTTTGTCTGACTAATTAAGATTTAAGATTTGGTTTTAAATTTATCTAAAATGTTTTGCTTTAGTTTATTTAATACAGTAAAAAACTGGTTTATACGTAACCCAGTTGTATGTACAGTAGAGTACTGTTAATCCGGATTAGATAGGACCGGACCCTGACCGGATCATCGAAAGTCCGGATTAAACGGAATTTGCCTTAAAATGCACATAGCACGAGTTTTATATGGGTAAAACTAAAAAAAAAATCGGCGTTTTTTCTTTCCATACAGCTTACTTTTACTAAGTACTATATATATAGACCTAAGTTTTTATCCTACGAACTGATTATATGCACGATTATCAAATGTAGGTCCATTTTCTCTTTCAAAAAAATTTTTTTTTTTTTTTAATCCCATCCGAATTAACCGGTTGTCCGGACTAGCGGGGTCTGGATTAGCGGGACTTTACTATAATTCTCGTTTGTGCATACTTGTTTGTAGGTCCTGGCGAAAATTGTATTTAATTACATATAAATTATTTTTGAGATATACGTAACTGAGTTACACGTAATTCGCCTTTATACGTAGTATACAAAAATTACGTAAACGAAATTGAAAGTTGTATGTATTTTCAAGTATAGATATTATCCAGGTGCATTGATACATAGCTCGGCGTTCCATATCGATGTATAATCGTCGTGTTCATGAGGTTTCTGGGCGGCTTTTAATAAAGATCGGTCAGAGACAAAAACTGAATGAATTTTCGCATTGATGAAACATGACTTGTGTTCCCTTCATTTACTTCAGTCTCTCTCTTGCAGCCATGGATAATAGAAGGAAAAAAAGTTACTCTTTATAGGTAAAAGTGAGATTTATTCGGGAAGTGAAAGACAACCCGCAAAAATCAAAAGCAGAAATAGCGAGTAGTTTAAATATAAGTTACACTATATCATGTCCAGTCATTGTGTAAGAAGGAGTCAATTTTAGAATAACGTTGAAAGTTAGGTTCAAAATCTGCAAAGCGCAGCCGTCAACAAAAGGGAAAATTTGCAGATAGTGAAAAGTGAGTTAAATTGTGATGGAAAATTAGTGAAAATTTGGCGAGTCTTGCTTTTTATTGTAATTGTGTAATAGGTATCATACAGTATTTTATTCAGTACCTTAAAATTTCTTAAAACACGAAATCAGAAAACCTCAATGAAAATGAATACACTATTTTCAAATTGACAGTTTTACAGTTATGCATATCATATGCTGAAAAATATGTCCTAAATACACAAATGTTTATTACGAACTTTCTTATTGAAGTTTAATCATACTTTTAATAGGCAAAAAAATATTTGTTTGTCATCAAAGTGGAAAGAGTCGGTGAGAGAATATTTTAAAGACCAGCAGTAGTCCACTGGTTAGTTCCTGTCTGCGAGGACGGAGGTCCTCGGTTTGAATCCCATGCAAGGCGAAAAAAAAAAAAAAGATAATTTGACATTCTCAGCAAGGGAAAAAAGCAAATAGATCGAATGCAGCAGGGTTTA
>JAFIDM010126651.1:1773-15407 GCA_023159025.1 Thereuonema tuberculata | reverse complement strand
ACACTCATTAACAAAAAAACCGAGTAATACACTCATTAACAAAAAAAACGACGCCCATAGAAGTTGTCCGATGGAGGCAAAAATTGGTTGAAAGGAAGATTATGTACAGAATAGAAAATGATTAAACTTTCAGACAAATTGAATGATTTATTTCAGAGTTACAGAGTTACAAAGTAATGAGCTCAATAAGGTGTTGACCCACCTCTACCCTGAATGCAAGCTGCCACATGACGTGGCATAGAGTGATAAAACTCTCTGTTGGTCTCCTGCGGTATTTCTTGCCAAATTTGCTCCAATTGTCGGTTAGGTCATCCACATTCCCTGGTGGATGTAGTCGCCTTCCCATTATATCCCAGACATGCTCGATTGGAGAGAGATCTGGGAATCTGGCTGGCCAAGGAAGTGTTTCACAAGCTGCAAGACAGGTCATAGCAATACGTGCCGTATGTGGTCTGGCATGAAAAATAAGGCCAGGGTACTGCAAAAGGAAGGGTAGCAAAACAGGTCTCAGAATGTCGTCGACGTATCGCTGTGCTGTAAATGTGCCGCTAATGACGACCAAAGGGGTCCGGCTATCAAGGGAAATGGCACCCCAGACCATAACTCCTGATTAAGGGCTTGTGTGGCGTGCAATAGTGAAAGCAGGATCGCCACGCTGCCCTGGGCGTCTCCAGACACGTCTGCGACGATCGTCAGGACACAGTTGGAAGCGGGATTCGTCGCTAAACACTATCCGTCCCCAGTCAGCATCATTCCAACCGGATCGAGCCAAGCACCACTGTAATCTGGCCCGACGGTGTGCAGACGGGAGTGGCAGATGGCATAGCAGTCGGTACGAGCGTAGATGTCGCTCTCTCAGCCGTCTGTGAATGGTCATGGTGGACACTTGTGTGCGGGTCGCACGTCTGATGGTTGATAACGATGATTCAGGCGTTGTGACAGCTAATTGACAATCACTCTATCCTCCCGCTCTGCTGTGGCCTAGGTCGACCGCTACCTTCATGACGCTGAAATCTGTCATTGTCCACCCATTCCTGTCAGCATCTTCTAATCGCCGCATCACTTCGACCCATATGACGAGCGATTCTCCGATTTGCCCAACCTGCCTCTTTCAATCCAATGATACGACCTCTTTCAAACTCTGACAGTTGCACGTAATGAGCTCGAATCCTGCGGCGAGACATTTTTTCAGTCGTTGAAAGGTATCCTAACTCGTAATGCAACAGAAATTTTGACCATCATATTGAGAATCGCTTCTTATGTACACCTGCTGAGTTTACAAAGTTATCGTGCAGCTGATTTGCAATAAGATATCAATTTGGACGCCCCAGAAAATAATTCGTTTTGTGATTCGATGACTTGATCAGTTGTTTCAACTGCCATATCAATCAAAACAAACTGAATTGAACGTGTGTTACAACTTCGCACAGATTATCCTTATTAGTCATTCTAAGCCGTTGTCGGAGTGAACATCCGATTTCAACTACAGGCGTCCCATCTTAACTTCGACTGTGACCTTGAGCAATGTTGACTATCATTTAATTATTTCATTTTCCAGTTTCCATCACGGCGACCAAATTAGGACAAGGTAAAGCTTTATGAAGTCAAACAAAAGAAGTCGCTGTTAATGTAAAATCATATTTGAAGAAGAAGAAATCGGAGAAGAGAGTATTACTGTCATTCGAAAACATTTTAAGAAGAATATCTGCTATCACTGCGATAGGATTAGCATCGGTGTCGTCTGTTTGCCGTGCTTGCCGTAATGTTTTTTCAGTAGTTTTTACATCATCAGCATACAATAAGTAAATAGAAATAAATATTATAAATTGTGTCAATATAACTGATATTTAATCATAAATAATAAAAATTAGAAAAGAAAAATGAATATTTAAATAAACATGAAGCTAAATCATTTTTTATATTGTGATAAAAAATCTTCAACATCTCTAAATTAAAATGTAATAATTTACATTTATTATGAAAAAGCAAATTTTCAAGGGAATGTCGTTCCCTCTTCCTCAAGCCTATTTACAATGAGTTAGTGAAATTTTTTTGAACAACTAGACCATCTCCCGTGTACAGATTGTTCGTTATAGATATTTGAAGAAGAGATTTATTTAGATGGACGTTGGTTGATATAGATGTTAAATGAAGATCATAGCTTATATACGATACTCCTGGCGACGAATTGATTGTGACTATTCTTTCGAGGGAAGATAACCAAATTCTGATGACTTGTGAATCTAGACAAATTTTCCTCTTTGGCGGAGACTTCAGACAAATTTTACCTGTAGTCAAGAATGGCCGAGATTACGACATTATTAACAGTTCTTTGAAAAGATCTCATCCTTTCTCTCGTTGTCCATTTCGATACTAATTGATTATCGATGATAAAACGATGGTTTATATGAGATAATCCAAGAATAATCGATTCCAATGAAAGGGGTTAAAGCAACATTTTGAAGTTTTCAAGCCATCTCTTTTTCAAGCATAATAAAATTGGAATAAGTACAACAAAACAAAATAGTTGGAAGCTTAAACAAATTTCAAAAACACGTGAATCAATAAGTTTAGTTGTTTTTACAAAAATATATTAATAAGGTACAATTCAATTATTTAAAGTAATAAGAAGAAGAAAATAAAATCCCACCCAAAACACTTCGTGTAAAATAAGTTGCCAAGACTCACATGCTCATAATGCTTTCACTGTTAAAAAGATATGAGATCTCATGTAGAGCCAAGCCCCTAACTCTACGAGGCCTAACTTTACAGGCCCTAACTCTAAAAACCCTATATCTTGGTCAAAAAGTATGCCTTGGCAGTTTCGTGGCTGTCACACAAACAATCCCATGGAGTTATGTAAAGGATATGGAGTATGCCAAGGCATACTTTTTGACCAAGATAGTAGGGTTTTTAGAGTTAGGCATGTATAGTGAGGGGCTTGGCACTATACGAAATCTGATAACTTTTTAACAGTGAAAGCGTTAGGAGCATCTTGGCAACGTATTTTACATGAAATGTTTTGGGTGAGATGAAATAGTTCCATGAAACGGCCAAGCCATCCTTTTTGACCAAGATGTAGGGTTTTTAGAGTTAGGGCTTGTAAAGTTAGGCCTCGTAGAGTTAGGGGCTTGGCTCTACATGAGATCTCATATCTTTTTAACAGTGAAAGCATTATGAGCATGTGAGTCTTGGCAACTTATTTTACACGAAGTGTTTTGGGTGGGATTTCATTTCTTTTTGTAGGATGAGATCTGATAACTTTTTAACAGTGAAAGCGTTATGAGCATGCGAGTCTTGGCAACCCCTTATTTTACATGAAATGTTTTGGGTGGGATTTCATTTCTTTTTGTAAGATGAGATCTGATAACTTTTTAACAGTGAAAGCGTTATGAGCATGTGAGTCTTGGCAACTTATTTTACATGAAATGTTTTGGGTGGGATTATCTATTACAACTAAATTTAGTTTTAAGATTATTTAGAAAATCGATTTTTTTCTCAATACCCTACTTTTCTGTTTTTCTATTGGTCAACTTGTATATACAAGCTGTTTGCACTTTTGTAAGAAATCACATTATTACACAGTATTATTTAGGCCGAAGCATTGAGGGTACGACGTATTTCAGATCTTAATAAAATCCAAAGTATAAAAGCTAGATAAATGAAACTTAGCGTATTTCATTAGTATGGTAACTGCATCTTATCCTGAAAATTTGAGCTCTCTAGTATTATCCAGGCCGAAGCTATGAGGGTTCGATAATACATAACCAGACCCCCCCTTTATGAGGGGTTGGAATGTGAAAGTTACGGATTTCTTAATTTTTTTGTTGTTTGTGTGCTAATCCTAACCTGCATACCAAATTTCAGCTTTCTAGGACTTCAGGAAGTACCCTAGAGGTTTTGATGATCATGAGTCAGTGAGTCAGTGAGTCAGTCAGTGACGGAATCGATGTATTTTAGGTATTAATAAAATCCAAAGTATAAAAGCTAGATAAATGAAACTTAGCGTATTTCATTAGTCTGGTAACTGCATCATATCCTGAAAATTTGAGCTCTCTAGTATTATCTAGGCCGAAGCTATGAGGGTTCGAAAATACGACGAAACACTTCCAGAAAAGGTACGTAGTGCCCTTCCTGCCTTCGGCTCGTCTTGGCGGGGGCACTGCCGTGCCCCCAGTTTTAAGATAATCTAACAAAACTCGATTCCAAAGAGAGCAGTTAACGCATTATTTTGAAGTTCAATAATGCTCATTTTGAATTTGTCGACTTCCTCGTGACAATAAAAAATGACAAACCGTTTTCCATTGTTGCACTAACATTGGGGCACAACAACAACACAACAATTGCGGAGATATAAGTCAAAGAACAATATGAAAAGAGTTGTAGTCCCTATGGCCTAATGGATAACACATCCGACTTCGGATCAGAAGGTTGCAGGTTCAATTCCCGTCGCGGAAATTTCATTGTAAAAATTATTTCTATTTTCCATTCGCACAGAAAATTGCGCCGGACAGACAGAGAAATAAAAGATTTTAGTAATATAGATTAAATTATTACATGTTGTTATATGGTTTACATATACATTTGGTTAATAATATCACAACTTTCTATTATTAATTAACAATTTCTTAAAAATCTTTCTATTTGTTAATTATTGCCAATTCTTCTATTGTAACCTTATTATTGCAGTTTTCACACAGCTTCTCAATAAAAACTTTTGCTATTCTTACAAAATATTCGTTCGCTTCAAATCCTTCACACCTATTGATATTTCTTTCTTTCGTGTTTCGAATGTACATGCTTTCAATCATTTTTCGTGTTTTTGTTTCTTTCTCCACACATAAAATTTTAATTTCACTATTAACGCAGTGCGTTTTTTTCTTACAATGTTCAGCAAACTCTGACTTATCTATTAATTGATTTTCTATGTAGTTGCCGTGTTCTATCATACGTTCCTTTACCGTTCTTTTACTTTCTCCAAGATAGAACAATTTACAATTCAAACATTCTATCTTGTACACTATTCCCATCTCGTGTCTTTTATCACTTCGATTCAGTTTACAACATAAAATATTTTTTATTTTATTTCTGTACTCAAAACCAATTTTAAAATTGAACCTTTTACAAATTTCTTTTAGTTGCAAGCTGTTTTTGTTCAAGTAAGGAATAAAAAATCGTTTATCATTATATGTTTCTAATTCTTTTATTTTAAAGGAATGGTATTTTTTTATAACTTTATCAATAAATTTCCCTTTGTACCCATTCTTTGAGGATTGTTTTCATTTTTTTAATTTCTGTGACAAAATCTTCTTCCTTACTTGTATTCATATCAATTCTTTGTAAGTAATTTTCTATTATATTCTTTTTTATATTGATGTCATGTCCAGATTCATAGTTCATTATGTGTTCACTTTTATATTCCTTTGTATAGGAATTAATTTGTTTTCATTCTTGATCAAACATATGTCTAAAAATTTCCCTAAATGTAAACTTTCCTGTATTAAAGAAAGGAATATAGGGGAGACCGGTGTCAATTGTAACAATTTTTCACTAATATTTTTTTTCAAGAAAATAATCAGACATATACAGAAATGAAAAGTATCTAAGGTTTCTTCAACATTAGGTGGACTTACACAAAAATTGACAACTCGTCAAACCGATATAAAAGTGACAAAAAATATGTTTAAATGGACACACTACAAGTGTTACATTTGACCCAACTCGGGATTGCCAAAAGTTGGGATTTAATGAAAGTTTGCTAAGGCTACAGAGCGCTTGTTACAATTGTCCCCAGTCTCCCCTACAAATCGACTCTAATTCTACCATGACTCCATCTGGTAACAGTCGGCGTTACGCTGAGAGCCTAACCTTTCGCGCACCCTATTTCTACGCCCATAAAAATCTACACGGGCTCCTAAAAAAAGTCAACCAACACTAAAATCTAATTGAAATATTCTACAATTTGGAGAATTTGTCTGGCATTTGAAACCTATTGGAGACGAGTGTAAAGAATCTTTTTAATCAGGATTATAAACTGTAATTATGGTTAAGGGAAAAAAAAAAAGATTCCTGATTTTAAGGAAATGCTAATTTAATTAACTGTTTCCTGCGAAAATTTATTAAAAAGAAATGGACAGTGGTGGGTGGGAGGGTTTATGTAACAATCCGTTCGTTGTAGGGGGTTTTAATTTATTTATTTTATTTTTTTCCTTCCAGAAATTCTCTACTTTATTACAGATGATTTCTAAAACTACTTGTAAGTGAAAAGAAGTGACAAAACCCTTTTTTTTTCTTTCCTTAGGTTCTTTTTGCTTTGAATCAGACACTGTACCAGCACGAGAGTATGAGGGTAGGGGATAATCAAGATATTTACACCACAGATGACCTCATCAAACATTATAACTGTGGTGATTTGAATGCGGTTATCTTTAATCAGGATACGGCACAGGTAAGGCCCTTTCTACGCACTCACTATAACATGTTGTTTTTTTCCCTCATTACTTGTTTCAGTCTCGCCTGCACTTAAATCTTCCTCCAAAGGTATTTCGTTATTTATTCTCATTGTTTTCATCTTTAATGTTGTATTTACATTGTTTAGATTTAAATTTTGTGATGAGAAGAATATTCCATAATTATTTCAAAAAAGAGTTATTTGACTATTTCCACGACCAGTTTGTTGTATTCTTTTTATTAATTATAATATTTTCTTCATTCTCTGCTATTTGTATTTGATGGAGTGCTTAAGGAACATCAGCCAACATTATTTTGTCGTGTAGTTGTATAGGACGTGCTGCCATGGGTCGTGTTGTTGACCAGGAGGACAGAACACGATCCAACGAAATATTTTGCTTCCAACATGCTGGTCACAAATCCAACCAATTAGAGTGAAGGATTGAAACACGTCACTATGACATCATTCGAACTGCGCTACTTTTGCACAGCTGATAGTTCTCAATTCAGCTGCACTGAAAGCTATTCAAATTTTAATTATAAGATCATAATTCGGAGGGAAACGATCTTTAAACTGAAACTTATTAATTCTATGCATCAAAATATACCAGAAAAGATTTGAAAAATTTTCGATCGGCATTGAGTGATATTGTCTATGAATCAATCAGTGAAAAGATTTTTGAAGTTTTAAATTTCATAATTATCGAAGCTCGATGATACAATATACATTCAGTAATTAAGATAAATTTAACAAGATCCATCCTAAGGCATTTTATTTTTGAATTTCTTCCTTTTGTCACAAACAAATTCATTTCTTTACTGTGAGCGATCCCAGAATTCATATGAACCGCTGCCGACGCGGTGAAGGTTTGAAAAAATCTTTTTTTTTTAAATACTCTGTGATATTTTGTGATGCAGAAAATTAATATATTTAAATGTTAAGTTTATTTCCTTTAGAAATATAATCTATTTACTGTGATATGAATTTTGTAATTGCGCTCCGTTCAACTCAAGTGAAGACAAAAGGCTGATGTTTGGACTTGGAAAATATGCGTGACATAATGTGTTATAATGCTTCATTCTGTTTGGATATTGAGGCTGATCGTGACATAGTCGACTGGACATAGACCAACTGGACATACGCAGACCAAAAGCATTTCCAAACAGCCTGTCGCGTGCGACTGTCGCATGTAACCAGAATCGGCGCGATAAGTGTGTTTTCTCATGTCGTGTTCGCGGGACTTTAGAAATTCAATGGCAAGTAATTGTTCCACTATGGCTATACTTTCACCATTTGAATAATACATTCATTTATAGGTCTTGAAATGAGAAAAATCTTAGTGAGAGAAAGATAATTAAGAAGATAATTAAATCCCTGCATTGGATAAAAACTAAATGAATTAACTTTTGCTTTTAAGATTTTATTCGGTGAATGAAAAATGTTTGAAAAATTTCTTAAGATAAATAAAACATTTGAACCAAAAACCAGAAAGAAAAGATGGATTTGAAATATGATTTAGAAAAACTAAACAGCAAATGAATGGGAGAGCTATTTTAAAAAAAGACAAGAATTAAAAAAAAAAAAAAAAAAAAAAAAAAAAAAACAAGATTTAAATAACCTTATCTTACACCAATAAAATATATTAAAAAAAATACATTTATTAAATATATTTAATATCCGCAAATTTTCGGAAAGAGAAATCTTTTTTCCTTTTTTCCAAGCCTATTTCAAGCAATCTTCGATTGTAACAATTCATTAACATGAGCATAAAACATACTTAAACATGAAATATTGTTAAAAATCCTCAGTGTCAAAATCATTATTGATACCAACAACCCAATAATATTAAAAACTTATATTAATATTAGCACAAATCTAACCAAATTGCCTTTCTGGTTCGATTATCGGGAAGGAATTTGGTTAGATTTGTGTTGAATTTCATTTCTTGTTTTATTTAATTTGAATCATTTCACAGCACGTTAAACTCCTTTAACCTATATTTCATTATATTAAAATAATCTACAATCCTATCAGTTATTAGGAAGAGGTTTTTAGTTGTGGTAATTAGCACAACATTTATTGTTGATGTTTTTTGTTCTGCGGGGGTCACTGCCAGGTGTGACGGTGACCTCCACTTAAGTATCTTGCCTTTCTGGGTCTTTTATCGGGGAAGGCGGTGATCGGGCTGATGAGTCCCAAGTAGGACGAAACGGCCGTTTCCGATTCCTTCCCGATAATCGAACCAGAAAGGCAATTTGGTTAAATTTGTGCTGAATTTTATTTCTTGGTTTATTTAATTTGAATCATTTCACAGCACGTTAAACTCCTTTAACTTAGACCTATATTAAAAAATTAATAATAATTTGCGGATATTAAATGTATTTTATTTCACATATTTTATAGGTGTAAGATGTTATTTATAATAATACGACAACTAGAAGAGAAGAGATTAAGAAAAAACAAGATATAGTTAGTTTTCGAACACCCGCATAAAAAAAATTGTTCAAAGAAAAAACAAACAAACAAAAAAAAACTTGTTACTTAAGTTGACGTTTTTATTCCGTGGCTCCTTATCTTTTAGTTTTTATCAAAACGAATTGTCCTTCCTACACATTTGTAAAATGTCGTTTTCGAAGCTGTACTGTTTTTTTTTGTGTCTAGACCAGAGACAGACGGACAAGAATATTTCGGTTTACAAATGTTTCTCTTGTAAAACTTTTTGTCTCCGACGCATTTTAAACTATCCCTTATAACTAGATAGAATTCGTATCGAAAGAAACTGAACTGAGTAAAATCAAATTTGAGAATTAAAAAAAAAAAAATAAGTAAAAATGAGTAATTATCTAGAAATAGAAAAGAATAACAAGAAATTAAAATGTTTCCTTTGATCGTATTTTGAGTTATTATTAAGTGGTTTTTCTTTCTTTTGGTGATATCCAACTTGAATCATTCAAGTGTTAAATGGGCTTCAGGTGCCTTTAAATTTGTAGCATTTGTTTATTGTTTAAAAAAAGTAATAATTTTTAAACAAGAACAAATAGATCAAATAGAACCAAATTCACTTCGATCCGATTAACCAAGTGAAGTAAACAAAAGAACCGAATTTAGGACTATTTACTACTGAATTGAATCCTCTCTGATCATGCAACGAAAGGAGGACCGTTCTTCTTCTTAATGTAGTTAATAACGGTATTACAATCTTATCGACTGAATCTCAAAGTGTTCTTACCTCTCATGGGGTACTTTTTTTTTTCCATTGGATACCAAATTAAATAAATAAATTAATAATTAAAGCTTATTTTATTGCAGTATGTATCTGTATTTGATTAAAATAAATGGAATTACAATGTATTTTATCAGTTTCGTTGTGAACCATTCCGTGCCATTTCTTCTGGATCTATTTTAGGGAAAGATAATACAGGACTCTGCAAAGCCTGTCTCGTTCTGCAGTGATCTTCATTTATCTCCTCCAAGCATTTATTCATTTGATAGGACACGGTTCGTTAAATAGGAATTGATTAAAGTGCAATATTCGGCAGCAGAGTTATTAGAGGATCGCAGGAGGTAAGGCTTCGGGCGTTCCATGACTAACGGGACGCAGTTGTTGACCGGAACAGATAGTTGGATTAACCCTAATGCTGGGCGAACACGTACCAATATGCGGCAATATTGGTGGGCAATATTGGTCATTATTGATATTGACAGTTGGTATTGTGCGCGAACACACAGGTTTTCCTTTACGAGTGTTGGCCTGGTTACGGCGTTGCTCACTAGGGAGAGCTAAAGAGAGCTTGTTTTCGTACAGAATTGCTATAGTATTTCCCTCTGTAGAAATCAATTAAGATTCTTTCATTATCAATTGACAAAATGTTGTTGTTTGAATTATCTGTTTTGGGCCGACCCATTTTGCTGATTTTAAGCCTTGTTTCTCAAACAAAATGGCCGGCGTGAGTGAGTGATTTTCCGATTTTCAAAGTCCCGCCTTCCTTCTACGTCACCATTGTCACGTGATTTCATCCGTTCATGTGATTCGCTCGCTCACCAGCAATATTTCTCGCCAACTAAAATTGTTCCTTTTTTCCGACAATCGCCAATGGGCAATATTGTTCATTTTTATTGCTGGAAACGGTTGATACCAATAAAAAGGATCAATATTGTCCACCAATATTGCCGCATATTGGTACGTGTTCGCCCAGCATAACAACAAGAAGAAATAAAACCAACGGAAAAAGTTATTATCAAATATTTTTTTTTTTTCTTTTTTCAAAATGAAATTTTACTTCATTTTTGATACCGGTACATTTAAGTAATCCCACAAAACTTAATTAATAAATTAAAAATCTGTGAATTTCATCTCGTAACGATATCTCAATTCTAAAACAAACTTTGAAATGCTTGAATAACCAAATGAAATTTGAAACCTCTTCACTGCCTCTTCAACTGAAGCAAAGACATCTTAGTGAGCAAATTATGTAAGAAAGCTTGTACTTATATCAGATTTTAGAAGTCTTCAAGTAAAGGATCGGTAATGGATCTTTCAAAATGAAAAGCCTTAGAAAAAGCAAAAATTAATTTTAACGATAATTTTTATTTTTAAGCCTATTTTTTATTTAAATCGAACAGCCTTCAATCATTTGCTATTTTTATTATGAAGCTTTGGCAGTTTCGATTTTAGTTCAGTATACACTTAACTAACAAAGACAAGGTAGGGATAGTGATGAGTAAACCAATCACATTTGCTTCGCAACGCTTTCTGAGTCACCTTTACTTTAGAATAGACTGCGCCGGGGAGGTCTAGAAAATGCTCGCGCGAGTCTGTTTGCGACCCCATGTTATCTTACCCACCCCTATTTATACGGAAGAATTGCCATTCTTAACTCAAACGTTGTTAATATACTGAGTTAATAATAATGATTTAAAAAAAAATTGCCCATGAGGGGATCGAACCCACGACCTTCGCGTTATTAGCACGACGCTCTAACCAATTGAGCTAACAGGCCACCTACAACTGAGCTAACAGAAGCCGTTGCAAAGCATTGTGGGTTATGTGTCCACAGACAGACAAACCGGGGATATAAAGCGTCTTTCAGAAGCCTAAAAAAAAATGAGATTTTTCTTTTTATTTATTTACTGTAATCCTCTCCCCTCCCTCACCACCCTCGGCTAAAGTATGGAGAAAATTTTTGTTGAGAGAAAAAAAATCTGTAGCTCATTAAAGATCTTAGAAAATTCTTACTTCAGCCGAATTTTCGTTAGTAATATATAACATTTACAAATTAACTTTCACTTTGTTTAAACTTTGAACATTACATAAGATTCAGTTGTGAAAATATTTTAGATTAGAAATAACACAACGATGTTGTCAGGGCTCCGAATTTTCTTTCCACATCAGACTTCTGGAACGAGAGCTTATAGACGTAAAGTCCGGATTACTTCTCCTTGGACTCTAGCATCTGTACTAGCTTCTATGTTGTTCCCTTCAGCTGTGCCATCACTTTTCTTTAATCGTTCCAAATCCTGAAACTGGTCTGACACCTCCTGGGTTATTGTTCCGGAACCTTCTATCGCCAGATGGGCTGCTGCTGCTTCCTTGGGCTGTCCCGTATTAGGAACCTCTTTCAAGGGGTTTTTGGGCTCCTTACCCAATGGATTACTGTCTTCTTCCGTGCGGTATAAGGAGTCGATATTCTTCTGATTTGCTCTTCCCTTCTGCAGGAATAAAACTTCATCTGTAAGAGGGGCCGCTTGCCTCTGGCTTCCTACGATCTTCTCTCTTGTTCGGCTACATGCCGAGTACCATCCCTTCTTTTTTCCGACTAGAGGAGGTCCTTGAATCGCTGGCCAACGTTCTCTCTCCTTCAATGGGAGGAACATCCTGTTGTGGCTGACTGCCACTACCCGACTCCCTTGGCTTGACTGCGCTGCTCTTTTTATTCCTAATCCCATCATCCTCCTGGCACGCCTGAGACAGTCAACTCTGCTGTCGGGAAGCAGGGTCAGGGCAGTCTACTCTAGTCGAGGCCTATTCTACCGGTAACAGTATGACGTCACAATATTATGTCCCCCCCCCCCCCATTATGTTACAACAAAACTATTTTTCACTGTAAGTATTTATAAGATTCAGTTCACAACACCTGTTAATCTGTTCAACGACTTATAGTAGATGCGACGAGTTTTGAACCTCCCAGAATGCAACGCAGATGATAGATTTTCCTTTCCTGGCCTGTCGGTCACATTCAAATGTAAGAGAAAATGGCGGTCGTTGATTAAATATTTCGACGAGGAAAAGGTCTCAAAAATCAAGTAGGGAAATTATTCTTAACGTTGCTCGTCGATTTCAAGAAGATGTATGTGAGATTTTTGATATTTCCTATTTTTGATAATTGAGATTGATATTTTCAGCGGAGCTTACGGCATTGATACTGGAGAAATTAGTGAATGATAATGTGTTTACGGGTCCAACTTTGGCCGCGACGATAATAAGTCGTTTAATCAGTCGTAAATCCTTATATATTATTTCTCAAAGGGTTTTTTTTGTCGGAACGCCGTATTTCCTTTAATACTTCATCAAAATCAATGATTGAGGCATCATTTTGAAGATTACGTTCCCCGCTAATGACGAAAAATAAACAAATTGTTTAAAATTAATGTTTTCGTTAAAAAACTTTATTTCAAAAGCCTTTTTATAAAAAGGTAGACACGCTTTAACAGAAGCGGTTTATTTTTCGAAACCGAAACAACATATTAAATAAAGCGTTTTAGACTTTAAATATATACTTTTTTGAATTAAAAATGCAATTTAAAATGATATTTCATCGTTTATTTAATAAGAACAGATAAAAAAAAAACAAACAAAGATTTATATTTTAATAAAATTAAAGGAATTATTACAATAAGAAACCTAAAAATTTGTCAACTTCTCATATATTATTTTTCAAAGGTGTTTTTTTTTTTTTTATTTCCCTTAATACTTCAACAAATCAATGATTGACATATCATTTTGACGATTATGTCCACCGCTAATGAAGAAAAATAAAAAAATTGTTTAAAATAATGTTTTCGTTAAAAAATGTTATTTTAAAAACCTTTTTTAAAAACCTTTAGTTGTAGAAGGCACACTATATTTAAAGATTTTGGAGTTGCTTAATATTTCTCAAAGGGTTTTTTTTTTTTTTTTTTTTTT
>JAFIDM010126650.1:0-29552 GCA_023159025.1 Thereuonema tuberculata | reverse complement strand
TCGCAAGGCACAAAGCTAAAGTTAGGATTCGCACTTTGAGTTGTCATTATTTATTTATTCTTAAAGTGAATTTATTGTAACTTACTTTGTGGATTTTTCCTTTACTCCATGTTTCAAACATGATCTGAAATCTCAAAATTCAAAGCTTATTATTTTTTGCTTTTTGGAATTTCATACTTTGAAAGTAAATAATTTTATTTCATTATTTAGATAAGGACATATCTTTTACTCTACTATACGTGTTTTTTAGTATAAAAGTTTACCTACTTTCTTTCACTATGTCAAAACGAAGAGCTAACTCTTCGATATCCGTTCTAAGGCAAGACTGTTGTACTTAGAGGCAAAATAAAAGTACCTCAGAATAAGACACCGGTTGAGAATAAGTTAAGGCTCAAGGTCTCCCATAAGACCGCCGAAACATTGCAACCTACAGAGACAATAATTCCGCAACTTTACTTTGAATTTAGAAAGAAACGGTCGGCTTGTCCAGTAATTCTAATATGAATTCGCTAATGATCCAACAGTTATATTAGGACCCATGGATACAGTGTACAAATACAGGAAGGCAATAAAATGGAAACATGAATACGCTGCTTAAATGGAAAATTGAATCTAAATGACACTAATATATCCCAGAACCAGTATTATCACTCATTACAATGCAACATCCTCTGTCCAATAATTTTACTAATTCTATTAGACCATATAATACTTTGTTCTAAATGAATTTTTCGGAGCGAAACAATAGCTGAACCCTTTTTTGAAGTTCAAAGCCAAGTTTTCAATTAGGCTGGAAGTTTATTAACTGTAGAGCGAAACAGTCATAAATTTCAAAATGTATTTTATATCAGACAGGAACATAAAGCTGCTCTTCGCAGTTAAAGAATCCTTAACTTGAATTGAGAAATTCTGTCCGCTTTGCAAGCATTGTTATACCAGTACAACCTCAATCTACAAAGTTTTAAGTTAGTCAAAGATAACAGTCAAAACATGCAAGAACTTCGATTAGCTAAACATGAAAATAGAATTCCAGGGAAGATATTGTATTCCTAAGTCAATGAAGTCGCAGTTGTTACTGTCGGACAAGAATTTGATTGCATGGATATAAGTTTGCACGACTTTTACCTGTGAGATGATTCCTGCAATAGGCCTATCTTTTTCTGGTTTGCAGAGGAGAATATGATAATATATTAACATACCTTAGATTCAATCTAGATTTTTAGAATATTTCTAGGAAGATTGTCTGCAAAAGAGGAGACTACCAAATACAGTATATACTATCACTGACATACTCGGCTGAAAAATAGAATTTCTTTAAAAGTGCTGATATACCAAACCATGAGACTGATGAGGACTTATACGACATAGTAACCCAACACATGGAGCATGTTCGTTCGGATCTTTAGACTCAAATTCACGATGCATTAAGTCCAATTACTGCATTAAAAATATCAAAAAGGACTTTATCATTGAAACTTAAGGGAAGGACGGATATCCGCCAACACACATACCAAACTTGGAACATTCGAATTTGTTCAATTTATCACATACGTGCGCAAATACATCAACAAACGTTCAAACCAAGCACATTTCTTTTTCAAAACGAATGTAACGAAATAGTAAACAGGGCGGTACAACAGTATCTCAGGGGCTATGAAGTACATTTTCTCTTTTGAGATTCACGGGCATCATCTGACTGTAGAGTACTTTGCATGCATCTTAAAAAAAATGAGCAAGAGTCTATTTTACAGTAAGTAATGTCCCCAGCATAATGGTAATCCCCCTTAAAACAATACTAACTGCTTTTCTCAAATTGTGTGAAGACGAATTCGCTCGCACACTCACTTATAATTAGGTGCCTATGTATTATATATGCATTTAAAAAAGTTTCAACGTGGAAAACAAGGAGAAATTCTGGATGGTTACCCTGACGTGAAAAGAATTGATGCTTTCTAGTATGTGAGATTCGAATAACTTGGGGATATCTATTTGCGTTTGCTTTTATAGAGTATGAAAGACCCAACAACGTTTTGAAGCTTAAGAACACTGAATGGTGTAGAACATCTCACTTATCAAGCTGCTTCCAAATCTCGCAGATGCCGTAATTTATGACTTTTCTTCCTAATGTCGTTGTTGTGTTACTTTTTTTTTGAATTAACTGATTCTCAATCATTGTGGTTAATGTATAAGATAAGATGTATTCAATATTTTGCATCAAGCGTTATATATTGATCGAAGCCCAATATTACGATAACATTTATAGTGAGGCATTGCACAGTGGTCAGTCCCCATAAGACAAAAATAAAAAAGGCTACAATGGAATTTTAGCAATTAATGCTTGATTATAATAAACCGATGGCCGAACCTCACAGGGGTTAATAATCATTAATAATATTATCATTTCGTTTCTAAATAATCGGAAGTCAGCGCTATCCGCATGTTCTATCAATGAGGCATTGCGGCCCTTCGATTATCATATCAATTCCAGGAACAATGATACATGCAAAAGTTCTAGGCGCTGCGTAGCATGCGTGCTACTGACAGGCGGTAGACTTGGTATTCTGTTAATACATCTCTAATTTTGTTTCGTTGTTTTTGTTGTTTTTGTTTTCAGATACTTCCATTCATTGTAAATTTTCGAGGATGCATATGTATATGTGAAATATGGCATTAGAAAACTGGCGTGTAACCGAAAAAAAGAATTCATGTTTTGAAAGTGTAATGGATAACATGGAATCTGAAAACACGGAAATTTTCTGTGTGGATGGTTTAAAATCACTTGTTGAATATCTGTCAGAGAATATCCCTCTTATGAAAAAATGATCACCACAATAAAGTGGATTTTTTTGGCCAAAAATTCAGAATGATTATGTTTTAGAAGATGTTGAGGTACAAGTTCAACACATAAACACAAAGACATATGAAGAGGTTTTCTGAGTGCAACGGCGATTGGCTGTGCTAAATAAATTACACGAGTCTTGTTACTCAGTCACTGCGTCGAAGCTTCATTTAATTCGACAGTTTTTTTTTTTTCTATCAGTAAAAACAGACGAAGTTTTACGGAAGCAAATGGAAGTGAATACGGAAGCGCAGTTAATGAAGCATCAGTATTTATTGATAAAAGAATTTATCGATTCTAAATTATTCAACAAAAGTTTTCCCATCATGTAACCATATCCTTAATCCAAAACTGTTACCCAACTATAGCCAAAATAGGAATTCAAAGTCTTTTGGAATAATAGAATTGAAAAAAGAAATAATAGAAAACATGTCCGAATAGTGTTTAAGCAATTTCTGTATATGTGGAGCGTCAAATAACGGAAATACAGTCCGAAAGTTTTTTGAAAATTTCAAAATTTCTGCAGACGTAACTGATTTAGACAATTGCCTAATCGATAGATGTGAGAATATATTAAAATCAATGTCTTCGAGTTACAAAATAAATAGAGAAAAAATTAATTATTTTTCCTTTAGGAAACTCGTAGAACAATATCATTCGTAGCACTTTTCGACGTCTGTCTGCAAAATTCTTATTCAAGGGTCAGATGTCATTGATTTTAGTCTTTGCCTATTAGAGAATTATTCGAGGAAGCAGCCGAAGCCAAAAATAAAAGATATAAGGATATTAGGCTAAAACACATTAGAAAACCTCACGGATTGCAATGAATACTGACTTGCTAAACCGGATGGTTTAAAGCTCGGATCCTCTGATTAAGCGGTTTAGAAATTATCCCGTAAGAAGAAAAAAAACATTTAATAAAACTGCTTTAGATTTATTAGTATAAGAAAATATTGTATTCATAAAATATATTAACAACAATGTTTATACATTAATAATTAGGATTAGACCTTTAGAATATTTAGTTTTTGCTTTACATATGTACATAAAAAATTATTGTCCTAAAAATTATAAAATTTTATTTTTGTAAATATATTTTTATGTAATATAATAATACAAGAAATTTCTATAAGACTTTCAGAGAAAACCTACAGGGTTACCAAACACCCAGCCTGTGTTTCAAAAAACCCGACGGCTCGTTGGAAACTAACCCAAAAAATAACTGCAACATTTTAGCCCAATATTTTAACTCCCTTCTCAACTGCAAGCCACCGCAAGAAAAATTTGACTTCACCCCGCCAGTATTCACGCACCCAGACTCACAAGTCCCAGATCTCGAAGAAATTACGGAGATAATCAAACAGCTCAAAAACAACAAAGCACCAGGAGAAGATGGGATTATCGCTGAACTCTGGAAACTGAACGACCATACATTAACGCATAAACTTCATCACATAATCTCAGACATATGGACAACGGAGCAAATACCAGATGACTGGAAATGCGCCCTGATTCACCCGTTACACAAAAAGGGTGATAAGACTGACATCAACAACTACAGAGGAATCTCCCTACTCCCAGTTGCTTACAAACTCCTCTCCAAAGCACTTTTAAACAGGATAGAATCCCAAGCGAATCCACTAATTGGCGAGTACCAGGCCGGATTCAGAAAAGGGAGATCATGTGCTGGAGCTTAAAAACGATATTACAAATGAGGAAATGCAGAAATTCAGTACTTACATTCATCGACTTCAGAAAAGCGTAAGATTCAGTAGACCGCGAAACCCTCTTGAAAATCATGGATCGACCGAAAAAACCCGAAAAATCACAGAACAGACACTTACAGGAACAACGTCCAAAGTGAAATTCATGGGCGAAATATCAGAGCCCTTCGAAATCAAAAACTGGAGTCCGACAGGGGGACGGACTATCCCCAATACTCTTCAATATAAAGATCATCAGGGAATGGGAACCTCACGTAAAGGGCATCCAAATTGGTATCAAGAAAGGGAATCGATTTAAAATCAAATGCCTCGCGTTCGCGGACGATATTGCAATTATCACAAACAACAGAACTGAAGCAATTCACACAGTGGAAAAATTACATGAAATTGCACAAAAAACCGGACTGCAAATCTCTTACGAGAAAACCCAATATATGGAAAGGCGGCCAGAAAATAAATCTCCTTTAATCACAAAATACGGTAAAATCACACAAGTTCGCCATTTTAAATACTTGGTGAAACCATACAATCCTCAGGGCTAAACCGAATCGCCAATGAACAAAGAGTCATCAAACTCCAGAAGGCCTACAGGCTAACATGGCCTCACTATAATAAGAAATGCATTTCGACAGACGCAAAATTAAGGCACTACAAAACAGTAATCCTTCCTGAAGCAACCTATGCAGCTGAAACTATGGTAATCGACGGTCATTCCAAAATTAGGGAAATAGAAAAGCAGGAACGAAAAATTCTCAGGAAGATTTACGGGGCAATTAATAAAAACGGCATTTGGATGAAGAGACCTCAGAGCGAACTCTATCAAAAGACCAACACAATAACAGAAGAAATCAGGAAACGCCGAGCAAAATTCTACACACATATCTACAGAATGGAAAACTCCAGAGTGGCAAAGAAACTACTCATAACAGAGAGTAAATGTGGCACAGAATGGCTGAAAGAGGTCCAGAGAGACCTACAACAGATTAACACAGAGAATCTCGATGACCGCACGGAGTGCCGGAATAAAATCATGAATGTAAAATTTAAGCAAGGAATATCGCGACAAGCTGGGAAAAAATGGACGGAGGAACGGAAGAAAGAGCATTCCGAGAGGATGAAGAGATTCTGGGAGGAAAAGATGAACAACAAGCAGAGATGAAATCATGAACTCAAGTTCAATCGCTCTTCTCAAGGGGAACAATCGATATAATAATAATAATAATAATAATAATAATAATAATAATAATTTTTATGTAAATACTTCTTTATATTAAAAAAACTTCTTTACATTTTGTATGTTTGAGCTTTTTTTTCTACACATATTGATATATTAAAGTTTGTCTAATTATGCTATTTTTTAATGTTTTAATGTATAAGCATTAATGTATAAAGTAATGTATTTAATTTTTTTAATATCATACATATTTTTTTCGAAACCGAGTGGTTTTTCATTCATTGCAATCACATTTACGAAAATATCTATTTTTGAAACATCTCCAGTAGAAATGAAACCACTTTGCATTGCTTCAACTGAGAAAAATATTGCAGACTTTGGGCTTTCTTGCCGGAAAAATTTGATAAAGAACTTTTCAGAAAGACTTCGCATAACATTGATAAATTATTTAATCCCTAGAATAGGCAAAATCATTTGACTGTACATCATGATACAATAGTTCATGATGATTTGACAAGTTATCAAAAAGAAATTTGACAACTGGTTTCTTTTTTTCGTCCTCCGGACTGTGAGGGCAAAACTTACAATAAACTTCTTGTTATTCTTTCCTTCTCTATCATGAATAATATTACTAATAATAAAATAAAACACTTGAAATTCATATACAGTGAATTTTGGCGTCTGTTATCTACACCCTTTCTCAAGCCTTTTTTACTTCCATTAAATAAATACAAAATAATATAAAATTACATAATCGTGAATATAAATGACAATACGTAATTATTGAAACGGAAAATTGATGCTTGCATAACTCTTATGAAGAAGAAACACTAGACGTATTGTAAAATCGTCTGTTGTTCTTCCTTTTTTTCTGTTACAACATGTTGTATTCTATAAACAACATAAAGGTTTTCCAATGGGTAACCCTAGCTCCGGTACCTTAAGAAGCATTATTCATCTCTAATATACAGGGTGATTATAATTAAAGTTCAACTTTCAACATGCTGTAAAAAAAAAAAGGCCACTGCTCAGAATGACCTGAAATTTAAATTGAATATGCTCTAAGAAAGGGGAAATGGTATGGCATAAGAAAAAAAAAATTAGTTCCAAATGTTAGCAATAGATGGCGCTTTAAGCGTTATAATATGCAAAATGCAAGACGTGTCATGCGCACAATACATTGCATTTGTTATAAAAACGCGGGGACAATGGCGTTTTCCTCATATTGCTTCTGAAAGCTCGCCATGACTCTCTCAATGAAGGATTGCGCTCTGCTTGTGAAGCTCTTTTACAAGAACGGTGAATGTGCACCAGTTGCTCTGAAGAAGTTCCGAACAGTAAAGGGATGAAGTAAGTCCGATGTCTGCCAAGGGTCTGGAGAAAATGATGAAGAAATTCGAAGAGATGGTTCTTTTGAAATGAAATCTGGTGAAGTGCAATTGCTTCGATGTCAGTAGAAGATGTGGCCACAGCAGTCCAGGAGGAGAAAAGGGGTAGTGTGAAAACGTTCAGTGCATGGGGAATTGCCCGAACTTTCGACATGCCTGTGAGCACGGTGCATATGTGAGCACGGTGCACGATGCAATTGTAGGAAACATCCTGCATTGCTATCCACACAAAATTATCCATGTTTAGGAGTTATTCCCGCTGACCTGCTAGTAAGAAAAAGGTTTGTTCTTGAATTTCTTGCTCGCATGGAAGTGGACAATGAATGGCCATGGAACATTTTGTGGACAGACGAAGCCCATTTACATCTCAAAGGACATGTCAATACTCAGAATTTCAGAATATGGGCAACGAAAAATCCGTTTGCACATAAACCAGTATCTCTTCATTCTGCAAAGGTAACTGTGTGGTGCGGGTTGACGCAAGCGTTTATAGGGTCATTTTTTTTTCGCGGAGATGGGTCGTGCGGGTCTTGTTACGTTACCATCAATGACAAACGCTATAAGAGTCTTTTGCGCAACCACATCATTCCAATACTTCAACAGCGTGCATGTGTGGATAGCACCTTTTTTATGCAAGATGGTGCTCCTCCGCACATTGCAAAGCCAGTGAAGCAGCTGCTCAAGAGGCATTTTGGAAATGATCAGCCGTCATTTTCCACCTACCTGGCCGAAAAGATCACTAATCCTAATCCTTGTGACTTCTGGCTGTGGAAAAAATGTTGAAAAATGTTGTGTTTAGTGGTCCGATTGCAAAATTAGCTGAATTGAAAGCACGCATTGCGCAACACATTCACAACATGACCCCTGAGACAACCCCGATCTGTTGTGGAACATACTGTTTCTCGGTTCCAACTTGTGGCAGAAAACGGTGGACAGCAAATTGAACATATCATGCGCAAGTCTCGCTATAATTAAAAATTTAATTTTTTTGTTGCTTTTTATGCGGTTTTTGGCCTCAGGACAATTAAAAATCGATTTTTGCCATCCGATGTGGTACGACCTTGCCGTGGTGGATGAGCTTTAAACTAATACTGCAACAACTGCTGAATGATTGGAAGCCATTTCTTCAGTAAAAAGCCGAAACAGTCTTGCACATTGAACAGTAAAGTTGGCTTAACGTGCAACTCACGATATGGCCATCGTACTGCGATTCAAATGTCACTTGTAGGCAAACCCATTTACTTTATGACGCTTAAAGTGCCATCTATCGCTAACATTTGGAACTATTTTTTATTTTCTTAAGGCATACTATTTCCCCTTTCTTCGAGAATATTCAGTTCAAATTTCAGGTCGTTTTGAGTAGTGTTTTTTTTACAGCATGTTGAAAGTTGAACTTAAATTATAATCACCCTGTATATAAAGAACGTTTGTTGGCTTCTGTGTTTTTTTTTGTTCGGTATACACTCCTAGGCTATAACTAGACCAATCTAGACTAAACTTTGCAGAATTACTCTTTAGGACTCTGCGAAAATAACAGGCTACAATGGAAACCCGGACTCATCTTCCTCTCCCCTTCATAATTTAATCCCCTTCATACTTTATTACAATTTTCAAGTAGAGCTATGGCTACCGGGTTCAAATGCGCTTGGTGGCGATCATTTTGTTTTGTTACTTCATCTTCTTTACGTCAATTTGGGCCAACTAAGGGCCATGGACAATAGCCCTGTATGACGACCGTCACGGTGGAGTTAATAACGTTCGATAAGGGGCATCAGATTTACATCAAGTCCAGAATAACACTGAGATAGTAAGTCCCCGATGGAAACGGACGAAACACAGAAGAAGAAAGTCACAGCCATGCCGATGCCGGGATTTGAATTCAGGTTCTGACACACCGGCTGCACGGTAGACTGCCATCTAGACAGCTCGGCCCTGCCGGAACGGCTTTTTTTTTCTTTACTTCTTTTTTTTTGTATTTCATTTTTTTTCTAGTTTTTTACTTTCCTTTTTTATACAATACTAGCAACCCGGTAAAGAGACTTCTCCCGATAAAGTCGCGACTGCTTTCTCGCAATTACACTGTAAGAAGTTGACCGTTGAAAAAACGGTAGCTAACAGTCAATTATGGCTGCCGACCTTTTACCGTTAATATTACGGTGACCAATAATATTTGCAAGAAACGGTCACTGTATTTTTGAAAGTAGATTACAGTATTTTTAAAAGAAAAAAAGTAATTTCCGTTTTAACACCTTTTAAGAAAAAGGTCATCGTATTTGTAACAGATGTTAGCCGTTTATTTTCCCCTCCTGTTGTTTAAATGGGAATCATGGCTATAAACTGTTACAAATATGGTGACCAATTTTTTTTCTGTATTTTAATAATGAATGCCAGATAGTAAGAGAAATGTATATGCAATTGAGATCGAAGCAAATTTGCACCACATGCTGCGGGATCCACTTCCGGATTCTTCGTTAGCTGATAATTTAATTGGAGTTCTTTTGTTTCAATTGTATATAATATTGAAGTGCCACACGAATATTATGGAAAAAGTAACAGAAATGTGTTCTGTAATCAAATTTTGTGTAAATTGTGGAAGAATCCTAATTAACAATAATGTGTAAGTAGTATAAAGTAATAGCATTCTGTTTTCTAATTTAATAAAATTTGAAAATGTATTTTGTATAGGTGTCAATATATCATAAAACATTATATAAAATACATATATTATATATTACATTATACATTATACATTATACATTATATATAAAATATTTTTAATATGTCATACTTTGGGAATGACAGGCATCTACATTAGTATTCTGCAGTTGCAGATTTTAAATTATGGATGTAGATGTCTGTATTCACCAAAGTATGACATTGAAGATATGTACATCCATAATTTAAAACCTGCAACTGCAGAATATTAATGTAGATGCCTGTAATTTCCAAAGTATGGCATTGAAAATATGTAGATAGCTATAACTATTTAAAAAAAATAATTTATTGTAACTGATTTGATAAATAACAAAAAACATTAAAGTTAACCTTACATCTTATTAACAGGTTGTATTTTTTACAAATTGATTTACATTCTTTTTTATTCTCAAATTCAAGATCAGCACGCATCAGCATGGTGGAGATCAGTTCTCTATTTTAATTTGGTAGACTATGGAAGAAAATTGATCAATAATACATCTTCAGTTTAGGAAAACATCTTGATATCATATAACATATAAACATCATATCATGTCAGCTGATATGACGTGAAAGTAGGACTGTATACCATCACGAAAATCTCCAGGAAGTAACAGATATGGCGGTTGTGGAGACATTGTGTAGGAAGGCATCATGATTGCTGGACGCACTGAGCTAACATGTGCTGGAAAACTGGACTACAATTGTTGAACGATATTCCAACAACGTTGTTGCGAACATTGCTTTTATTGTTAATTATTGTTAATGTGCGAGGCAACGGGACACGAGATGGCGTTCTCGTGGCGATTGTTGAAAAGTCTGAACTATAATAAGAATACCGAATAAGGGAGACATGTTGGTTTTTAGATGAAAAGAATTGTGTTTTATTCTAGTGAAAATTCAAGTAAACGTTTTATATTAGTTATTTTAAAGATAAGTTGTTCGTGTTCTTCATTTGAAATGAGCTCTAGTTAACGTAAAAAATTGGATTTCTTCGTTGACATAGATGCCTTCGCCAAAAGTCTTCCCCGATGATGGTATTTGCTGAGGGTAATATTCTTTAAACGTTCTTCTAAGTCATGTTCGATTGTTCCGTGGTGCTTCTATTCATGGATGACAACTCACCCATCATCGTTGAAAGCAGTGCAACATTTTTGGAGACTGAGATAATTCATTCCAGAGACTGGACAACCCCCTCCCCAGACCTGAATCCCATTGAACACGTCTAAGAAGCATTGGGGTTTCAAGTCTCGTATTGCTGCATTAAACCCCCTCCAGAAACCAAGCAGGGATTTATCCATGCTCTGACGGAAGAGTGGGGCAATTTGCGTGAAAGAATGGATCAATGGAACTCCTTGATATCTGGTACTAAGCATGCCACGATAGTGTATGACCTGCACCGCAGTTCAAGTCTGGCAATATCTTCGACTGGTTATCTGCCAGAATTGAACACCTTTGTTCTTCGGAAATTTGTGACTTTTGCAAACAAACGTATTACAACTTACTTTATAATTCATTCCAAATTTAATTATTTAAGAGTAGAAATCAAAAGTCAAGGCATGTTTTTGAGTATCAAGAACAAAAATCGCAATACAATAATATTTTTAACAAAGCTTCTAATTAAAGTGTTACTTAAAAAGTATTATATAAATCAACATTTACATTAGATTTTGGAATACAAAATTAATTAAAAAATGTGCAGGTTTGAGAAACATTTTAATGTTTTTTTTTAATAAAAATATGTGTAATTTGAATTATTTCGAAAGTATTAATTCGAAATCATCAAGGTTTGTTATTTTTATGTTCTACGGTAGGTTATGGCATTCACAGTGGTCCCGGTTGGAAAAAACTCCGCCAAGAGTACGCCATACATGTCCCAGATTAACATTACCAGAACTTCTTTTGCTGATTGGGTGACTTTGAATTTCTTCGGTAGCGCAGACCAAGAATGTTTCCATATCATACTCGCCTGTTTTGTTTCGGGCGTGTAGTGATATGCCCAATCTTGATCGCCAGTCCCATCACCTTACAGAAAGTCATGACATTCTTCAGCATAACGCTCCAAGCGGTCCATCCATGGCATCATTCTCTGGCGTTCTGCACATCTGACAGATCTTTGGGTACCCAGCGCGCACTGACTCAAATCTGTCATGCACACTGAAGTACACTGTGCCGTAAGAAATATTGAATTGTTGTGTCAAGGTCCGTAGATTGATGCGCCGATAGTTTCGAATTACCGCCTCAGTGCCTGTGACACTGAGGGTGTTGCAGCGGTCATTGCTCGGCAGGAACGCGTTTCATCATTAAGGTTTATTCGGCCCTCTTCGAAGAACCTGCGCCATCTGGAGATGTTGCTAGTGCCCAGACAATCAGCACCATACATCTCCAACAGTTCTCTGTGGATTTCATTCGGGGTTTTCTGTTTTGTTCACAAAAAACGAACTACATATCGCTGCTCTTAACAAGTCGACGATGTTAGGAAACGCGCTATCTTTACTCATTAGTTCACGCTCATTCTGCCAGGGTGATCGAGCAGTTGCTCTCTGTAGCGTAAGATTCAAACTAACTTACTTCCACAATTTGAACGACCGCACCAAAATAATATTCCGTAAAAAAATTGTTGTGCATTACTTTTCGATCTCCCCTCGTATCTGTGTTGTCTGCGTATAAATGGCATTGAAGAATCATTTTTGTAAAGCTGTGTCTATATATGTTCACTATGTACTATACTTTGAAGAAAAATAGGAATTTTCTTAAGAAAGAACTCATTAATAGGCTGAAATACCCACCTTTCATTTTAAATTTATATAACTTATATTAAACCTAACAAGTTTTATTACCTTTTTTTAGCAATGAATCACGGCATTAACCTAATACCTTAAACTGTAAATTTCAGCACGATTCCGAACATCAATGTTCTGTTTAAAAATCAGTTGATTATTACTTACCTTTCTATTTCCAAGAATGATTATTTGATCTTTTGTTTCAATTTCGGTAACTTTTTTTGACAACTTTAATTTTTTTTTAAATTTTGGGTTTTAAATTACGTACACAACGGAAATCATCAGAAGACTAAAGCGACACCTTAGAGATCCCAGCTTCTAAAGTAACCCGAATCAATTCATACTATCCCATCCGTCCGTAATAATTCTGTCCGAAGACAGGTCAACATTCCTAGTGAACTCAAGAATTCCCAAAGAAGAACCTGAGGAAAGAAACTGTGGTGGGTTCCCGTGGCCTTCCTCAGGAAGCCATTGAGGAATGACCTCAGACCGAAAAATAAGTGAAGAGGAGGCTA
The DNA here is from genome assembly GCA_023159025.1 of Thereuonema tuberculata. Classification (NCBI taxonomy): domain Eukaryota; kingdom Metazoa; phylum Arthropoda; class Chilopoda; order Scutigeromorpha; family Scutigeridae; genus Thereuonema; species Thereuonema tuberculata. The sequence continues at coordinate 16,435 of JAFIDM010126650.1, read as the reverse complement.
AGAAACATATGAAAGGAAATTGAAACAACCAAGCCACGCCAGGGATTCGAACCCAGATTCCGACACAACGTCCGCATGACAGACCGCCGCCCAGACCGCTCGGCCATGCGGGAACGGCTAAATTCATACCATTGCTGATTTTCTCTGGATCGTTCACTTTAAAAATATCAGTATTCAGTCATTTCTTAATCAGTAATTTGCTCGAAAAGCTTAGTAACACCATTTATTTTGTTATTGAACCATTGACATCTAGCACCAAGAACATTTGCTGATTTTCAATGGATATGAGAAATCTTCTATATTATATAACGATTTGAAAGAATATTGAAGGCTAAAAACTTATTTTATCAAGATAAGAATAAATATTACTGTTAAATAATTGATATAGTCAAAAATCACTGATACGATCTCCGATCTTGACTAAAAGAAACCTTATTACTTATAAGGGAAGTGCGTGATCTCGAACGCTGAGAACCGCACGAAAATGTGCTTAGAATATAAATCGCTAATGCCAAAAACAATGATATGAGTCATTCTAATGCAAAACTGCATGTCGTACCACGAGAGAAATTTGAATGATCACCTATTGAAGATCCAAGAGAGGAACTTTCTTAACGCGAAGAAACAAAATATCGATGTGTTAGGATCAAAAACACACACATTTCAATGTCGTGACTATATTGCTATATTTCCCTCTGCTTAAAATAATTACTATCTGAACAATAAACTTTTCCTACTGACATGACAGTGTTGCACAGCAGCTATTCAGTCTTCAAAGTGCAGGTGTGGGATTTCAATGAAATGGTCAAAGCAAAGTGGAACAGAACAATATAGACATCGAACTAAAGCCACTTTTTTCACATTCAACATCACTTCCGCATTCAAGCAGTCCAATATCAAAAGCCACACTAATTACATTTTCAAACGATGATATTGGTATGCCAATGTCATAACCTGCCTTTTGCCAAGTGTATTGTAACATAGGCTTGTAATTCGGTGCAGAAAGTTGATTGTAAAGCACAGAGTGAAGTCTGATGATGAAATGACGATCGGGTAATTTTACTAGTGATTTTTCACATTGTAGTCTTACAAAATCAACGATCCTTCTCATATAGAGCTTATAATGCCTAAAAAGTACTCATCAGGAGGTTGGCAATATTTTATTGTCGTCGATGGCAATATGTTGAGATTAAGTACTTGTTAGTTCAGGTACAACATGCCACTGTTGGATGGCACTAGTAGACAACAGCTGATTTTTGCATGGGCATGACTCATACCATTGTTTTTAAGATGAGCGATTTATATTCTAAGCACATTTTTTGTACGGTTCTCAACGTTCGAGGTCAAGTACATCCCTTATTAGAGAATAAATTAGGACACTAACTTTTTTCATAAGAAATAAAAAAGAGAGTACTTTTTGGATTTTTTTTAATGACTTCTCACAAACTGATTTTTTGTAAACAGTTTTCGAAGAGTTTTGGATTCGATCTTCAAATGATTCTTTAATTCAAGACGACACTGTACTATAAAGAAATAAAGAAAATTTAAATTCATTTCAAACCTGTAGCGCTAAACCGTTAGAATTTACAAGCTCTACCTTGTTGAATACAGAATCAGTCTTTGAAAGTGAATTGAATATTTCATTTCCTAATCTTAAATTATTATTTACTGGACTTTTTTAAATTTCCTTCAGGCGAATCCAAACGAAGACACAAAAATTACTTGCTTTAGTTCATGCTTGACTATTAAGTGATGAAAAATGCAAAATGATATTCACATTTAACATAAGAAACACGTTTAAAACATAGTATAGATTGGTTCTTCAGAACTTTATATTTTAGCATAGGGGGAATTCAGAAGAATCGTGCAGTTTGTGCCAAGTCCTTGAAATTTGGTATAGTCTTAGGAATGGTCTTAAGGTTTTAGGAAACCATCGCAAACAACTTGTGCGCAACCTCTGGTGGCCTGTTTCCTGTAAATCCAATATGGCCGCCATCTGTATTGGTATGTTTAATAGATGGGCTTCTATTAGACAGAAAATCTTCAGTAATACCACTTTTTTTTTAGTAGTACCGAATAGGTTCTAGGATGCGAGGAATTCATTTCATACATCTAATATGTGTTTCAAAATCAATTACAAGGTCATTACATACTTTGATATGACAGAATAGACAATACAATTCAATTTAAAGAATCATTTTTTTTATTAAGTAAAAAATATAAAGAAACATGAATGGTTGACACAATACGATAGAATCTGATATAAAGTACAGCCTTGGAACATGATATGATTACTTGTTACTTCATGTGTTAGGTGAGTTGTTTGTGCAACATTCTTAACACTTTCAAAATGGGGTGTAGCGAATCCCGGCTCGATAACATTTACTTGTGCCTGTGCATGAGACAAAGCAACCACAATTAAGTACCAATGAACATCCATGGCTTGCATCTGGAAGATCAGTCCAGTAAGGTACCCATTCTTTGGTTCTGTTATTCCATTCCAAACTCCATTTACTGTGATCAGGGATATCAGGTGTTTTGGACAGCGACATCTTCCAAATGTATGCGGTAGTGAGCAGTGCTCGCTTTGTATGCTGAAATAAAGCATGTTGTGATGGTGGTATTGATTCAAAAGACTTCAGGCCTTGGGTAAACATCAACTTCCTTGCATCATTGACTGAATCTGAACCACAGTTTTTGCTGAATATCAGAACTGTAAAGCGTTCAAGATGAGACCTGAGCTGTGATTCCAACGTGAAACTATTCGATGTATTTGTGATGGCAATGAACGTGTCAGCGACCTCAGGATAAGCAGCCCAAGTATTCCATGCCGTCTTTTTATCTATTCCAAACATCGATGATGTTACATCCTATCCCGTAAATGCATGATAAAAGAGAAGGGCTTCGGAGCGTTCAGGTCCAAGCTTTTGACAGATGTGATGGATTGGAATCTCTTTAAAGGGCTTTCCCGATCTAAAACCTATCTATAATTCTGACATTCAACTGTTTGAAGTGATAGATGGTCAGACAACCACGTCTGTGTCCACTGTGATGAGGTACGCTTTGGCATGTCCTTGCTCAGCTGCGTGTTTCAAGTGCAACTTCATTCTGATGTCTGTTTCTTCTTGCTGGCTTGGAAACATGGGTGTTATGTCACTCGCTCTGTTGCTTAGCACCTGATTATCCTTTATGGTGAACAGTTGATACCGAGCACCAGTGGTAAGTTCAGCCAATTTCTCGCTGAGGAAGTTAAATAAGTCTTGTTTATTGTTGGAGTTGGATAAGAATTTCTCCCATGCTCAACCCTTTGGTATAGGCGTTTTTGCAGACACTCTAGTTCGACCCCCTGAAGTATCACCTCGTTTAACCCGGGCCTGTGATTTCAGACTGTCATCGTGATATTTGTCCCAGACTCAATCTACTCTGATGATGTTTGGCGTTATTTTGCTTTCTATAAATGGCAGTAGATGCATATTTGTATATTCCCCGAAAACTGTGGCACGCTGTGGTTTTATATTATGAATAACTGCCGCCATATCCAATACAAGCACTGATGCCTCCTTGGGTGATTGACAGCGTCCTGGATCAGGCATACCAGGAAGGCACCCAAGAAGAGCGGATTTCGTTCCTCATAGTAGTTTTACAGCATTAGATAAAGAAGGTGGATCATGCAGGTTCTCGTGTCTGAAGAAGTCATCTATGTCAGCCTGTGGTCGTGCTTGCAAACTTAGAATTAGCTTCGTAATGAGCGCTGCATTTGCCTTCGCTGTTCCCAACATACTGGGCCCCTTCTTAAGATTCGCAGGCGGCCGGTTGCTAAACGTGTTTATGGTTGACCTTGGATTTGTGTCTGAGATTCGCCCATCTTCTTGGCTTCCTTCAGGCACCTAGCAACAACAGGATCCATGACCTCACCAGTATCCAATTTGACGAATTCCATACATGTCTGGATTTTACAATTGTTCCATCTTGTACTACATTAAGAAGGGCTTTCAGGTATTGAAAGAATTTTGCCTGATCGGCAGCATATTACTTATTATATATTATTATATATTATAATATTACGGTTATTATTATATAATATACTATTATGGTATTATAGTATATAGTATACCATATAGTATTATGGTATAATATTACTCAATCATATATTATGTTCATAAATTACTCAAGATTTTGTGTCTAATAGAAGCCCAGCTAATAAACATACCAATACAGACGGCGGCCATATTGGATTTTTTAGGAAACAGGCCACAGGCGAACCAGTTGTTTGCGATGGTTTCCTAAAACCTTAAGACCATACCTAAGACTACACCAAATTTCAAAGACTTGATACAAAGTGCATGATTCTTCTGAATTTCCAATAATTCCAACCCAGCTATTTATTAATTAGAGCACAAAATAATCAAGCTGAATTATGTATTTGAATAGATTTCTTTGATGATTAGTTTTGTGTAAAATTTCCGATATTTCAAAATGTTTTAGAAATACTCAAAACAAATAATTTATTTAATAATTTAGCTTATTTTATTAAGGTGCTCAACATGTTTTTTATTCTATCAAAGCGAAATAATTCATAAATATTGATATTTCAGCAAAATTAACTGAGAATAAAGAGGCGGAGACTATTTCTCTATATGCTGATATTGATCTATGAAGCAAGTAATGTTTAATCCACATGATTAATCATTTATTAGTGAAAAGCCTTAGAAGCAGGTATTCAACGAATTTGTTTTTTATTCTAGGGAAGTTTTTTATTCGATCGAAGTGAATTAATTCATAAATATTAATATTTCAGCTTAATTAACTGAGAGCAAAGAGGCGGAGACTATTTCTCTATATGCTGATATTGATCTATGAAGCAAGTAATGTTTAATCCATGTAATTAATCATTTATTAGTGCAAAGCCTTAGAAGCAGGAATTCAAAGAAAATTGAGCTTCTCAAAATTGTCTAGAAAACAACTATTTGCCTTTCTTTTCAAACAACTGGTAAGAATACAATCAACAGTGTTCAATAATAGCTGTTAGAAGGTATTCATTTAAAATCTTATGGCTTTAAAAATGAGTTTGTTTTATTTTTTATTTTTCTTAGAGTTTGAGAATATAATAAATAAATAAATGAAATAAAATTTAAATATGTTTAGATGATGATCCCAATGTTTGTTATGTGATAAGATACTTACCAAGCAATCGAGATTTTTCAACCGAAAAATTCACAGTTAGTTTTTTAATTTGTATTGGAACATTTTATATATTACTTTTATTACTGAATACATTAATTCAATTCAAATAACGAATCTACTTGCATAGGTTTTTACTGCTATTTCAAGAATTCTCGTTCTGCTTAGTTCGTCTTGTAATAAACGAATAATGTAAATGATAGTTACATGAACAACAAACATTTAAGTAATGTCAGATAACGAATTAATTTTATCAAGAAATATAGATTGTAAAAAAAAAGAAAAATGGTATGGAAATCCTGTAATAAATAACATCCACTCAATGCCACTATGCAAAAACAAACAATATATATTAGAATGAAACAATATCGTTTGATTTATTTCTTATTAAGAGGAACTTCTATAAGAAAGAATTTTTGACTGCATTGCTTTTCTTATTGTGGGTGACATTATCTCACTAATTTAGAAAATCAAGCAATTAATAATGAAAGATATTAAAAAAAAAATCAATTTCAGTCTTCAAAGAAGAATTTTTCAATTTTTTATCAATTTCTCGTTATCTGGACACTGAAATGAAGTCCATGAGAAAAGAAGTGTTTGAATTCAGATTTGTAATTGACGTAAATCGGTAATACAGATTTAATATAGCAGGACAGGGTATTATCTTGAATGATTCTTTGATCTTCTGTTTCAATTCCGGTAACTTCTGTTTGGGATTTAAATTATTTACACAATGGAAATCATCAGATGACTAAAGCGACACCTTAGAGATCCCAGCTTCTAAAATTAAAAAGGTTAAAATTATTTAAACAAAAAACTACTTCTGAAATTAAAAATGATTATAATAAAGACCCTAATATACAGGGTGGCTGAAAAGTAAAGGACGCCATGTTTTTGTGTGTAAACTTAAAGATAGCGAACAGATTAACAAATCAACTTTATTGAGAGATAAAATAGAGCTATGTGCAGGGCCGTAGCTATCACCGGGGCAGCCGGGGCAGTGCCCCGGGCCCCCGAACGAAGGGATTTTTTTTTTTACGAAACAATAATCACTTGTTGTCCCGGGGCCGCCAATCCTTTAGCTACGGTACTGGCTATGTGATCACTTAGGACAGAAGGTGCCGAAGTTTGACCCTTTTGCTTTGACACAGGCGTTTTGCTTAGACGTCCGACGACAGAATCAACTGTGCGCCGCAGTTAGTCGACTGCGATATCGTCCCACGCCTTCTGAAGCGCCAACTTCAGAGCATCGACCGAGCTGTAGGAGTGTCCTGATATCTTGCTCTCCAAAAGTCCCCATAAAGAGAAGCCCATCGGTTGAGATCCGGTGAGGAAGAAGGCCACAAGTCCTTGCCCCAGTATTCGGGGAAGTGCGTGTCCAGAACGGCTTTGGTCGATTTGGAGTCATGAGACGGAGCCCAATCTTCTTGGAGGACAAACGGTCGCTGAGGAAAATGCTTAGTGACCCTGGGCAACAGATTGTCCAAAAATCCCACCTTTTCGTAGACCTTTGAGTTGATTTTCACATTTCTGTCAATGAAGACCAACGAAGTTTTACCTTCCGATGCCACCCCGGCCCAAACCATGACACTTTTGGGAAAGAGTCTGCTATGAGCCAGACGACGTTCAGAGACTTCCTATCAGCTTTTGACAAGAACTCACTCTGGTTTTGATGGTTGGGAAGAAATTCAACTGTGAAAATCTTCTCGTCAGTACAGATCACATTAGAGATGCGGCGCACCATGAGCTCGCTCAGAAGCTTTTTGGATTTTATCAGTCGATTTTGTTTGGATTGGGACAAGAGAAACTGGCCTCGACACAGCCGGTAACTCTTCAGCTTTAACTCGCTCTTCACGATCTTCTGGACGGATTGACGGCTGATCATGAGGTCAGAAGCAATGCGATTCATGCTGACTCCATCGTTGTGAGTGATTCTCTTCTTGATTATTGCACGAATCCTCCGAGTATTCGCAGATCTCCACTGTCCACTCTTCGGCACCTCAGAGATGTGCCCTCGAGCCTGATCCGAACCGTAGAAGAGGGAATCCCGAGCCACTTCGCGATTTCGCAAATCCGGAGTTCGTCCTTGAGCAGCTTCTCGATAATCGGGCGATGCGATGAAGCCTTCATAGCGAGAGTTCGGATGAACATTCGATCAAATGACTCATGCAGCTCCTTATATAGCTTCCGGACTTTCGAAAAGTTTCACAACATTTCAAAAATACCCCTTGGCACAGTGCCAGCAAGCGCTCAACGTCGAGTCATATACTTTTCAGCCACCCTGTATATATTAATAAATTAATGAAAATTTATTGATAGATTAAGAAAGTTAAACAAAAAATAAATATAAATATGGCAAAAACAATAATGAATATAATCATAATAAGAAAAATAATATAATCCATTCAAACAACCATGGATGAATGATATTATTATGAAACATATCAAAGAAAAAACATTTTTTTTTCTTAAATATAAAAACAACACAACAAACAAAACATATGAAAATAATTATAAAAAGAAAAGAAATTGGTTAAAAAATTATATAAATAAAATTAAAAATCAATATACAAATAACCTTTTATGTTGTAATACTGACTAGTTAAAATAAGTGGAATTTAATAAAAAAGATATTAATAATAAAACAAATAAGAATAATTCAGAATTACAAAATCTAATAGAGAAATATAATAGTAATATTGTGTTTAATAATTTTCATAACATTTTTTTGTCAAAAAAACGATTATATATCCTTTAATTCTTACGAAGTACAAAACACTGATTTTCAGAATCCTAATTCTATTGCTTTCTTTTTACCAAATCAAAACGATATTTTAAATATCATTAAGAGTCTAAAAAATTCAAATTCCATTGGTTAAGACAATATTTCTACAGAGGTTAAAAAATAAACAAAGAAAAATTTCTTTTCTTATTGTTGACCTTGATAAAAAATATCTTTCAAATGAATATTTATCCTAACTTATGGAACGTAGGTATAAGGGAGAAAATCATGAAAAATATTCAAGCTATAGACCAATATCTATTCTTTCTATCATTTCCAAAATAAGTTATCTAACTAAATCCATGTACAATTTTATAATGAAATCGAATATACTTGATAAAAATTAATATGCATATCAGAAGAATAAAAGTACAAATGATCTTTGTGAAATAACAAGACAAACTCTCTGGTAATGTAGGACACAAAAACAGCAAAATAAATGATAGTGCACCGTTGAAAATGAACTTACTAGATTATTTTTTTTAAACAATGCATCTTATTTATTTTTTACTGTATAGTGTATCCCCTATTAATTAATGGTTCACCTATCTAAGGTGGGAAAAAGAATGGAACCTCCAAGAATAAACTCCAAGAAAACATATTAAAAGTGAAGGAAAAGAAATTCATGTGCCAGTCTCCACCGGCCTCAAATGAATTTTCTGTAGGCATCAAATTAAAAAAACGCCTAAAAATTATTAAACACATTAAAAATGGACCTAGTGTTTATCAGTATCAGTGCAAAGCCACATTTCCGAACAACTGTTTCTCGGTAATTTGCCGATCAAATTTTTCGGTAATTTGCCGAATGAATTAAAAAGCAAGAAAAGAAAAGTTAGTATTACAACATAAAAGGTTATTTGTAAATTTTTCTTTTTAATTTATTCTTGGAGGCTCCATTCTTTTTCCCACCTTAATTAATACCCACCTCCGTAACTGGACTTAGAGGTTTTATGTGGCTACTCTCCGCTGATGACCGGCAAATTACCGAGAAACAGCTGTTCGGAGATGTCGCTTTGCACTGATAAACACTAGATCCATTTTTAATGCAGCAGAATTATTGGTTATTGTTGACAATAACCTTCCACTAAATATCCACAACTTGTATTTTAACCAGTTCAGTCAATTACGTCATTTCACCAACAAGAATATATATTTCTTCATCCTTTGTAATTTTCCTAATAAACGATACTATCAGATATAAAAAAAAATTACTGTTAGATACAAAATCTAATATATTCAATGTTTCAGAAGCACATTTAAAACGGCTGCATTATGATGCTAAATCACTACACATAACATTGCTGAAATTCTGCACTAAGTTTTACTAATTAATAAATAGTCCTTTCTTAGTTAGAAGTGCAAGTCCTAACGATCCTTTATAGCACACACAATAATATCAACGCAGAACTTTCATTTATAAGCACTATGCATAAATGATTAAAGTTATTGACAATATGAGGAGCTTAGTTTCAAAACCCGCCATCTCCAAAATTAAGTTTTGGATACGGTGGGGCTTGATAATGCATTCGCATTGGACATGGCGGGATTTGAAACAGCACTCATATCGAAATCGTATCGCAATAAGTTGTTACAGCGGTTTTGAAGTTAAACTGTATGCAAACGGCGGGTTTTGATTTGAACTAAGAAAAAACTTCCATTGACTCGGAATTTTCAATTGCTGGAGATGGCGGGTTTTGAAACTAAGCTCCTCATATCAAACTGTATATAATTTCACTGTTCGTGTTGCTCAGTTTAGGTACAATTTTACTCTCCTAGTAAACAGCTAAACCTAGCTAATAGTCCTTCCTTGTATTTTTATTTGTACAAATCCTGGATCTTTGTTAAAGTCCCTTACTTTACATTCCGATGTTCGCAGTAAATCTCGATGCACGCGGATCGTATGCTTTTCATATAATCCAGAAGATAAACAGGATGGGTTCGATTAACTAAACCGTGGATGTCGAATCCAACATGGCGGGTGTTCGCTTACGGCTTCTAATAACATCGATTGTCCATTCTATGAATCCTCTATGCTGGAAGAAATAAAATAAAACATTAAAAGGAATAAGCCTAAGCCTTGTGTCATGGTGATATCTCCTTGCTTCTATATCGATCCTTTTAGTAGTACAGTGCAACTTGGATAATTCGAAGCTGAAGGGACCACTTCAAAACTTCGAATTATCCAAAACTTCGAATTAAACAAGTTACATCTTTTAACTTTAATTTCTGGTCCTCTAAATGCTTGAAAAGATTATTCTGTCAATAAGTAAATATTTAGTCAGAAAGATCATGGTATGAAAGACTTAAACACTATATGTATGTAAACAAAATAAGATTTATATTAGGTAAGCTACAGTACGTATTACATTCAATACAGAAAATTATAGTTTTTCAAAAAATTGTTCAATGTCTCTTTGTTTTGTAGAATTCAGTCGCTAAAGGGTAGCAAAATCATCAAGCATGTTCAGTGAACGGAAAATAGCTTCACTTACGTTGGTTTGTTCTTCAATGTACCGACGAAATTTCCGTACTCCCGTACTCGTTGGCGATTTGGCATTTCTTCTTCACATCCTTTTTTTCCACCTCGCCAATGACGGCGATCTTTTCAGCGAACGTTAAATTCTTGTACACGCGTGGTTTACTGAAAGACATGGTGACACTGACAGCAGGAAGCTCGAATGGCGTCTGCAGAGTTACGTGTCGAATGGCGTCACGTCTGGAACGGTGGCGGGAAAGGGATTTCAGTTGTCACTGTCGAATTTCTTAACGATGGAACGCCGAAAAGTCGTTATGGTTCGAAATTTTTTATAAAAAACTTCGAATTAAGGAAGTTGATCTTCGAATTATCCACGATTTTTTAACATTGATTTAATAAGAAATTCAAGGGACTAAGAGAAATCTTCGAATTAACCACGATTTCGAATTATCCAAGTTGCACTGTATAACACTTTGATTATATTCAATTAAAGTAAAACTTATCTTTTATTTAATCTTAATCTACTTGAATTCGTAACCCGGCTTCCAGGATCACATATCAAAATGTTTCTTCTTATATCTAGCCCACGAAGCATCGCTCCAGATTCCTCAAATTTCTACAACTCTGGAATTTCTCCATAATTGAAATCATGCTGTCGTTCTCACATATGTTTTTCACGTGCACCAACAATTGATACAGTGGTGGTCAGAATTATAAGGAAAACTGAAAATTGCACAGAAAAAAATTATTTGTGAAGTAAATAAAGTGAAATGAATACATAAAATGCCTTTTTATTATAGAAATCATTGTAGAATGCAAAACATTGGAAAATGCAAAATTTGAATGTTTTGCCATATTTAACAAAAAAATGTCATTATAAAAACTGGACAAAATTATAAGGACAATGAATGTTTTGGCCTGAAACACACTAATAAGTAATAATCTCCCCCTTCTTCTCAATCACTTTTATCAGTCTTGATGTCATAGAGTTTGACAGTTCCTTCAGAACGTTTTTAGAAATTTTTTTTTCCAAGCTTTTTCGATGGAGGACAAAGTTCTTGCTTATTTTGATATTGAATACCATTTTTGTATACTTCGTGTGCCAGAATACCCCACAGATTTTCCATTGGATTTAGATCTGGGCTTCTGGCCGGCAACTCAAGTAGTTTCACAAAATTAGCATTTAACCATGCTTTCGAAGTTTGAGAAACGTTTACTGAGACATTGTCCTGCTGGAATAAAAAATCTCCACTCGTAATTGACTGTGCTTCTGGTAAAAGATTATTGCCCAATATATAAATATAACTCTCAGAATTCATTTTGCCCTGCACAAAAACTATTGGAGTAGTTCCGCCAGTTGCGGAACCTCCCCAGACCAGCCACTGAGCCACCTCTAAATTTATGGTTTGCGAAAATTTCTTTTTCTTTACGGAGATCATACCAGAAGTAGCGAAAACCATCTGGTCCATCCAAATTAATCTTTTTCTCATCAGAAAAGATAACATCATCGCACTTCTTTTTCTATAGTAATGCATTTTTTGGCAAACTTCATCCTCAGTCTCTTATGAACTTTTGTAAGAGGTGGTCGTGACATAAGTTTTCCACAACGAACCTTTTTTACTTTTTGTAAAACATGTCGAACAGTTCGAACACTGCATCGTAAGTTTAATTCCCGTTTAATTTCCGTTGATGTTTGTTTTTTGGAGCAAGCTCGCCTTATTATCATTCTTTTCACACTCACAGAAACAGAAGATGGCCTACCTATACGTCTTTGCCGTCCGTATTTTTCGGAATCTATATTACTAAAATCTTTTATTTCTCTGTCTGTCTGTCCGGCGCAATTTTCTGAGTGAATGGAAAATAGAAATAATTTTTACAATGAAACAACCACGACAGGAATCGAACCTGCAACCTTCTGATCCGAAGTCAGATGCCTTATCCATTAAGCCATAGGGACTACAACTCGCTTCATATTGTTTTTGACTTATATCTCCTTTCCTTTCCCCCATCAATAAGGAATGTATTCAATCTTTTTTTTTTGAATCTCAAGATTGTTTATTTATTTCATATCCGTCAGTTTATTTGTAATTCGAAACTGACAATTAGAACGATAATTGCCGAAACATTGCAATATTTTATATATTCTTACTTAACCAAATTCTATGTGATATTGAAAAGAATGTGCGTGTATATGCCAGATGTTGGAGAAAAGAAAACAGAGTCAAGAAAGAAAGAAGCACTCTTTTTTTGAGGTGGAATACCGAAAAAATCACTATTTGGAACTCAAAAACCATCAATATTTGTAACTCAAACGTCCCATTGAAAAGTGACAATTATAATTTAAATGAGTGACGAAAAAGAATGAAGTGATACATCTATTAGCTAGAATACTGAAAAAATCACTATTTGTAACTCAGAAACCATCAATATTTGGAACACAAAAGCCACTGGAAAGTGCCAATTAGAATAAAAAAGAAACTCAAAAAAGAATGATCCACTATTTCTATTAGATAGAACACTGAACACTATTGGAACTCAGAAACCACTGAAAAGTATCATTTGGAATAAAAAAAAAAAAAGAGTCAAAAAATAAGAAGCAGTATTTCATTAGCTAGAATACTGAAAAATCACTATTTGTAACTCAAAAACACTGAAAGGTATCAATTGGAATAAAAAATCAGAGTCAAGAAAAAAAGAAGCACTATTTTTATTAGGTAGAATACTGAAAAATCACTATTTCTAACTCAAAAACCATCACTATTTCTAACTCGAAAACCACTGAAAAGTATCAATAGGAATTAAAAAAAAAGATAGTCAAGAAAGAAAGATGCTCTATTTTTATTAGGTAGAATACTGCTCAGAAGTTAGACGTCTTGGCCATTAGACCACTAGGCCTACATTCTAATCTCTATAAAAAATAAAAATATATCATAGATATATGATTTATACGCTGGTTCTAAAAGCAGTCGTAGATCGAGAGAATATTGACATCAAAAATTAAATTTAAAAAAATCTTTTAAAAATGTTAGTTTTCTTTTCCTTGATGTAATTTGTGTGTGTGTGTGTGTGTGTGTTTTTAATAAATAAAAAATTGTTTTACGCTACATAAGGGAGGCTTCCGGAGCGAAGCGACGGGTAGCCGACTAGTTTTTCAGAAAATTATAAATAACCGTTCTCGATCTATTCAGCTTCGTCGAAATTTGATGTACAGTAAGTCCTGAACTTATAAAAGCAACCACTTTCCCTTTCTAAAACTCCGAAAGTTTCATACCTAGTGGCATGACTGAAAAAAAAAATTACGACGTTCGCTATCTCTTACTATGTATTTCTATCGTCTGGGAGTGCCGTGTGCAGAACAAAAAATAGGCAAATTTTGCTTTTTAGAACACACAAAAGCATTGTCCTTATAATTTTGTCCATATCACAGGGCTGTCTAAATCCAAAATACATTTTAAGAATATAAATTTCCCATATATTTCCATAAAAACTAATAAAAAATGCTGCATTTATCGTTGGTTTCAGCCATAAAATTTGCATAATTTTCCGGCCAACTCTAACCAAGTTTGAGAATTTTTTCCCTTGTCCTTATAATTTTGACCACCACTGTATCACATTTGCATTATGCAATTGTTCCAGTTCTGTATGTTCAGATCTTTGGACTTGCTTTTTTTTTTAATTTAAACAAATTATATTTATATGATTGCATATTGATAGTTTACCTAAATATATATATATCTTTTAGTTTTACAATCTTTTAATTAATTTAAATAGAACCATAAATAAAAATCCACTATAGTCTATATTGATTTCAGTAAAGCGTTTGACAATCAATCACAATACTGTAGACTATTAAATAAACTAAAAAACTATGGCATTAGAGGCTATCTCTGCGATCTAGTGAATAATTATCTTAGGAATAGTTGTAAAAAAGAATCTTTTGATTACATCCTAAAACTCGAAGAAATTTTTCAGAATTATATTGGTTTGATTGAAAATGAGGAAGGGGATGTAAAACAGTTTCTTGTTAATGAAATGAAACATATTAGAAGCAGAGCACATTGAAACCTGCTACAATTTAAAGGAGGTGATACTTAATAGATATAATATTTAGATTAAAAATTCATTCAGCAAGAAAAAAAGCAAACAAGTGGAAAGGTTTTAGCAGTAAGTCTATGCATTTATACTTGAAGCATTTGTAATCTAAGTTGTTTGCTGTATTGTTTGTTTATTGTTGTATATATATTGTTAGATATTCTAGTTTTATGTTAACTTATATTGTAAGGTATGTAATTAGGTGGTTTTGTAGTAAATGATTAAATTTTTTTCGGAAATTTTTTTTTTAGGAGTTTAAATCCCTTTATTTATTCTCACCATTCCCCCTATTAAAATTCAACAATATCAAGGAGATATTAACTTATTAATTGTCTTTATATAACAAATAACTGATAATAACTGATAGTAATTTGTACTGGTGTCAATAAATCAATAAATAGGAAAATATGAATGAACACACAAAAAAAACAAGAGGCTTTACTCAAAATATAAGGCTTGTTTTATTTTTTCTTAAATTTGTTTATTTTATTGAAAGCAAGTTTAACGTTCGTAATTATTCTTAAATGGAGTGGGAAATTCGCCAATGGGACAATAAATATGCCTTCGCACATTGAGCATATGCGAAGGCATATTTATTGTCCGGTTGGCGAATTTCTCTCTCCATTTATTTATTTAATTTTTGCAAAAAAAAAAAGATTAAAAGATATGTTTTTTTGGATTGGTAATAACTTAAATTCTTCTTTTTACCAAAAAATTTATGTATATTTTAGTCATTTTTTAGGGTGCAAAATGGAAAGAAAAATGTTTTTGTGTTTCTATAATTCACATTAAATACAATCAAAGGCAGTAGAACAACTGTGAGTTAAAAAAGTGTAGTTAAAATGTGAAAATTCCTTCTGTGGCTGATATAACCTTGTGTTCAGTAGGGAAAAACAAGACGGACGCTGGTGGTTGGCCGCATTGTCTCTTCATGCCACTATAAAGGCAGTGGGATGGTTCTGCCATCAAGTGGGGAACAGATAAATTTCAACATGGTCCTTATTACATGGTGGTCCATAATATCTCCCCTATATTAATTATATAATGGATCTCCTCTATATTAATTATAAACATCAGAATATAGAAAATAAATTAAAATTAAGAATTAAATATAAAATTTTAAACATTGAAGAAAAGTTTATCTAAAAGATTTTTTTAAGCAATTTTTATAAATATAAAAAAATTTAAGAAAATTTTAATTCCAATATTTTAACAAGATTTGGTTGGCTACAAGCATTTAATTTTTCCAAAAATAAAAATAATTTTGTATAACATTACACCATTTGAATATTATATAAATAGAACATTATATATTATAAAAATAATTTTTGTTTTAGAACAAATGAATATACTTACTCAAAACTTTTTCCTCAGTTCAACTGAGAAAGCTATGATAGTAAATTAATCAAATTAATGTTTATGACACACGTTAAATTTCCAGCACATATAATACAGGAGCAATTTTATAATTATATCTAATAGGACTGGTTAAAATTAAGAAAAAAAGAAAAAAAAAGTAATCGAATCAATTCATACCTCTGCTGATATTCTCTGGATCGTTCATTTCAAAAATATCAGCATTCGCTCATGTCTTAAGTCTTTTATTTGGCCGCGCGGTTGGCGTTGTCGCTATGACATCGGCCTCTCACCTCTGAGTACCGGGGTTCGGTTCTCATGTGGGTTTCGTGATGGTGGACGATCCGCGCTGGGCAGGTTTTCTCGGGGTTCTCCCGTTTCCCCTGCACTTCTCCCACCATAGTTTCTCAGTCTTTCTCTCCATCTGTCCTTCTTTCCGTGGGTTAGTACAATAGACCTCCGGTCGCAGTGCTTGGCTTCTCTGCCACCCACATTCACTACATAAACATAAGTCATTTATTTGCTCGGAAAGCTTACTAACACCATTT
>JAFIDM010126649.1:11292-28408 GCA_023159025.1 Thereuonema tuberculata | reverse complement strand
CCGCTGTAAGGCCGGCGTTCCCATAGCCATATTACATAAAAAAAAAATGTTTTTTTTATTGGAAAATAATGTTATTAAAGAATTACGTAAGCATTTCAAAAGCAAACCAACTCTATGCTGCTCAATATTATTACTAAATTTTATTAAATGAAAAATTACAATCTTTTTGAAATTGGAAATGACATAATTAATTGTAATCTTTCAAATTTAGATACAAAAAAATTTTGTCTAATTAAGCAAAATTTGTGATCGAAATGATTCTGCACCTCAGCTTTAACATTAAATGAGACAAAATAGATAAAAAAGAATCTAAATAGAGAGAAATTATTGATTAAAGACAGAAAACCTTACAGCAGCAGTTGTTACGGAAATTACAGAAACAGTTTGGACGTTACACTGAAGTGTTAAGTTAAATTTTTCTTGAAAGGTGCCGTAATGTGACGCTTACTGAACGTTTTAATTATTATAAGAATTTAATAAACAGTCTCTTAGTGAAATTCGAGATCGAATGGAAATGAAACTTTCAGGATACGTCTGAAATGCAATTCTATATACGAATTGTGTTAACACCTTCGTGATAATTTGATCAAGTTAAATTATGAAATTTGATTATTAAAATCCTAATTCAAAGCCTCCAAGTCATCAATAAGATAAATCACAAATCTTTATTGTCTGATGATCGCACTCTTTTAAAATAAATCTCACAAAGACACATTCAAGTTTGGAAAATGTCCATTTTATTTTGTAAAATACTTTGTTTTGCTTGGGTGTCAACTTTCAAATACATTCAAATATAAGATCCAAATATTTGTATTAAAAGACACTGGTTATAAATTTTAAGCATTTCTATGCAATTTTGTTTTTAATTATAAGGATCGAAATCGATTTTAATAAAATAAAAAAAAAGAAAAATAAATACAAAATATTATTAGTTTGAAAATTGAACTAATACTTAAAATAATTTTTATTTATTATTTTTAAAATGAAACTTTAAGAGGCATAGAATATGAATTTTTATCTCAACAGAAAATCGTGATTTTCGCTTTATAACAAATAAAGCAAAAATTTCAGGAAAAATTTCTTTCAGTTTGTGTTGAGATTGGCCGAATTGTTACAAGAGCATCTAAAAGCATCATCAATTTGGGGGTGAGGAAATCTGTTGCTTCATGAAAGCTCATTTCATTCTTCAGAGAGATCCATAATTGTTTTATGTGATCCATAAAAGCAGTGAAGAGGGGGTTTGAAACCCACTTATACCACTTTGAGACCACTTGATCATAGACCAATTTCCATATCATTCACAAAATAGAACGATTTAGACAAAAATTTGCATACAGAGAGATTCAGACCAAAATTTGTATATTACGGCGATTCAGACCAAAATTTGTATATTATGGCGATTCAGACCAAAATTTGCATAATTAAATGAAAAAGGTAAGATGAATGAGGGTGTTTGGGAGCACAATTTACATAAAGGACAAATAGATCTCCCCAAAAGGGTGTTTCAGATCAAAATTTGCGTATATGGCGATTCAGATCTGGATTTGCAAAAAAATGAAGAGTTATAAGACGTTTGAGATCAAAATTTCCATATTTAAAAGAAAAAGATATATGTAAATGAGGGTTTTGGGGGGCACTGATACAGATCAGTATGTAGATATTCCATACCTTAATTTGCATAATTAAAGACTTTTTGGAATAATTGAAAGAAATATATATCAAACTTCGTGAAATTGCTAGGAGAATCGATTGGCGGTGATAATAATGATTGATTTTCATATTGACTGACTAATGAAAAGAAACCCGTCGTGTAATCGCTGTTACGTGTTCGGTCGAGAATGAGAAAGATAAAAGGAAATCGGAAGAGAGGCGTGGGCTCTTCCAAATGTCGGCAAAACTAGTCGGACGAGAAATACAGTCGATGATGAATATATTTCATACACCAATTCATCAAAAATATAATGAAATATTGCTATTAAATAAGTCAGAATTGCATGTTAGATTTATGCAAATAAAGCCTAAAAACAATAGTAATAATGATGATAATAATAATAATAATAATAACTGTTGCAGGAATTCCCAGGGTTGTAAGCAGCAACTCCTTATTGACTCGGTATTTCTGCGGCAGGCGCGCGCGAAGAATAGGAACTTACACATCACGTACAAGAAGGCAATTGACTCAGTCCTCCCATTCCTGGCTTTTATACACTCTTCAACTCTACAAAATACAACCCAAGATCACGGCATTCTTGGATGCCACGATGAAAATTTGGAACACAACATTACACCTATGCACCTCCAACACCTCTATCACTACATTCCCCATTCCCATAAGGAGAGGTATTTTCCAGGGAGACTCCATGAGTCCTCTTTGGTTCTGCCTCGCCTTGAATCCATTAAGTCACATGCTAGACAAAAGAAAACAAGGTTATAGACTTACCTCAGGCACTCTGACACCATACAAAATCACACACTTACTTTACATGGATGATATTAAACTCTACGCCACAAACAACGCACAATTCACTAATTTATTACAAGTCACAATACAGTTCACCAAAGACATTAGGATTGAATTTTGAATCGACAAATGCCGCAAGCTACATATAACACACGGGAAGACTTCGAATTTGGAGGGTTTTGAGCTGGACCAAGGGTTGACCATCCAATCCATGGAAGAGGGAGAGACCTACAAGTACCTGGGCTTCCAGCAAGCGACAACGCAAACATTGACAACGCAAACGTCAAAAACCCACTCAAGAAAACAAACCGTGCTCGCGTTCATATCATCCTGAAAACACAATTCAATGCCAGAAATAAAATTACAGCCATCAACACTTTTGCCGTCCCCACACTAACATATTCGTTCGGCATAATTCCATTGACAAACACTGAACTCGAAGCACTACAACGCACAACACCCACTACATTCACGAAACACAACATGCACCACCCCAAGTCAGCTGCGGAAAGGATGACTCTTCCCAGCAAGGAAGGAGGCCGAGTACTCGTCAATCTCATCACCCTACATGAAAAACAAGTACACACACTTAGGGAACACTTCCACCAAAGAGCACAACATTCAAAATGCTCAAAGAGCACAACTTAAAACTTGAAGTTTAATGAATTGATTTATTTTAAATGCAGCGGCATTTATTTTATATAGTTTAGAAAATAGAATTTATGTTTTGTAATCTATCTTTTCTTTACTTTGCTTAATACGAAAACTATGCATTAATGAAAAATTGTAAGGCTTTGCAGTTACAAACTAGTTACAAAAACTTGATATTATAATATCTATATGTTATTATCAAGCTAGTTTATAAAATATGAAATAATGATTTAAGTTTGGCTATCATATTTATTTCTAATTTTCATTATTTTGTAATTGGTAATAAATGTGTTTTTTATTTAGGCATAACTCCAGGAATTTCAAGGTTTATTGATTACGGTAATTAATATTTAATTATTCAATTTCATAACATACCGGAATATAAGCTTACACAGAGCGAATTTTATTTTTTTTAACAACCAAAGTTCATAGTAACTATCAATTACAGGTGAAATAAAAAATTAATTAAATTTTCCATACAACTTCTAAATATCTTAAAGTTTATAGAGATTATTGGAAAATATTGTATTCTAAGAAATCCGTACAACATACGAAACATAGAAAATGCAAAAACAAAAGATACATCTTAAGAAATGTTAATCTTCAAACGTTTATAATCAAAACCAAAATTCCAGTCTGATAACATTTTTTTTCATTTTGGCTATTCGAATATAAAACAAATTATATTATAAATTTAAAAATTTTATTTAAAAACATTAAATCGAATGCGATCCATTAAATCAATTTATTCATAAAAATGCTGAACACATTCAGAATAAATGTCCTATTACGTATATATAAGGTAGGTGACCCAAAGGTGGCCTTAGTTAAGCTTTGCTGATTTTTTTATAATTTAACGGTTGCGAGAATATAAAAAAAAATATAGGGGTCATCACCTTGAACCTTCTCTAAACAAGACATATTGATATTGTTTTTCTTAAAACGTATTAAGTTTGTTTTACAGTTATTTTATTAAAAAGTTACTTCCGGGCCATCTTCGTAGCAGATGAACCTAAGGTGGCCCATATATTTATTTTGTTTAAAAATTATATTTTCTAGGGGTTGTAAGGACACTAAATACTTTATGACTAAATTCAGTATTTTATAAGCTGCTAGTTTTTCATGCCTAAAGTCCTAATACTAAATATGCGTACAAAATATAGAGGGAACACCAACCAATTTCTTCCCAATTCTCTTCCCCAGTTTAGTATCTTTTGATGTGAAGAGAATTAAAAGTTAAACATATTAATGAACATATAATATTCCAAAATTGCGTATTATGCAAAAGTAAATAATTAAAATATGAGATAAATGGATACACGTATTTGTGTTTCCAAGGTGGCCAGGTTGGTGGGCCACCTTGTGTACACATCTCAGCACATTGTTTTCACAAATAAACAAAGTCATTACCATGAAATTTTTAAACTGTGACAATACGCCCTGAATGAGTAGTGACCGAACTTTAATAAAATATACAACAACTTGCATTTAACAAAACTTTACACAATTAAATTTAATTTATTACTTATCGGAAAGTAAGAATAACGATGCTCAAAAACAAATGTCTTCTCAGTAATGGCTGACGTCTTGTCGAAATGGCTTAGTTTTCAGTAGCCAGCGCTAGAGTGCGACAGCTGTCAAGTAGCACGTGCCGTTTACCGACTACTTTGTGTATTACTATATTATATAAGCAGATGGCAACCTTGTGCACTCTGGCCACCTTTGGGTCACCTACCTTATATATTTATATAGTTTGCTCAGTGTTATATCTGCATATCCCACAAAATGCAAAATTCTTTTTTTATATCTTACAAGTAAAGGAAGAGATATACTTTTGAAATTAATAACTGAATGACGCTCATTGTTTAAAGATTTATAGACTTCACTTCAACTTCAGACTCCAGTTTATCAAAACGAAACTGATATGGATTAGCCAGATATGCTACTGAACTACTTCTATATTCCAGTATATTTGTCAGTGAAAAAACAATTGTTGAGGTAATAGCAATGCAATGCAGGAAAGAAGTGCTGTGTAACATTGTCATGGAATTAACTGTGAACCAGTGCCGTAGCTAGAGGATTGGGGGCCCCGGGGCAGAGCCGGCGCTAGAAAGATGCGGGGCCCTTGACAATCTTATTTTAACAATCAAAAAAAACAAACCGACAATCCTATTTTAACAACCAAAAAAAAAAAGGGCAAAAAGTGATTATGGTTTCGTAAAAAAAAAATCCCCCTTCGTTCGGGGGCCCCGGGGCGTTGCCCCGGCTGCCCCGGTGGTAGCTACGGCCCTGCTGTGAACATTTCGCTTCAAATCTCTTTTTCGTGTGAAAAATCAGTATTCAGTAACTTGAAACACTTTTGCATCGAAGCCTGTATAATTATATAAATTTAAATTTGTGCACAGCTTTTATTTCGAGTGTGTTTGTATAGTTCTACCTACGGTTTCCAAATTCCCGACATTTTAGAAGCTTTAGGACTCGAGAAGGGGAAATCATATTTTTAATTTTTATAAAAGACCAGTAATAATGACTGTTAATAAACAGAATATCATTTTGATCTTCTGTATTTGAGGTTTTCCCGAAAAATAAACAAAATAAACATATAGATTTTATTATCCCATCATCTATGGTATACAATACGCTTTTAAATATATCATTTAGAATGTATTACCGTTTATTTCTCAATTAAATATTTTAATCATGAAAATTAAGCATCAATATAAAAATAAATATAAAATATTATTAGTTTGAAAATTGAACTAATACTTAAAATAATGTTTATTTATCATTTTTAAAATGAAACTTTAAGAGATTTAGAATATTAATTTTTGTATCAGCAGACAATCTTAAGTTTTGCTTTGTAACAAACAAAGCAAACATATCTCTCATTTTGTGTTGAGATTGGCCGAATTGTTATGAGAGCATCTAAAAGCATGTCAATTTGGGGTGAAGAAATTGTTGCTTCATGAAAGCTCATTTCATTCTTTAGAGAAATCCATAATTGCGTTCCGGAATCCAGACAAGTAGTGAAGACTGGTTTGAGACCTCTCCAAATATGGCTATATAGACCAATTTGCGTATTATTCACCAAATTTCAGCCCAAAATTTGCAAATAGGGAGATACAGTCCAAAATTTGGATATAAGGGCAATTCAGACCAAAATTTGCACATTTAAATGAAAAAGGTAAAGTGAATGAGGGTGTTTGGAAGCACAATTAACCAAAAGGACAAATACATCTCCCCAAATAGGAATTTCAGATCAAAATTTTTAATTAAGGCGAGTCAGATCTGGATTTGCATAAAAACGAAGATTGTAGGGTGTTTGAGATCAAAATTTATGTAATGAAATGTAAAAATTAATGTGAATGAGGATACTTGGGAGCACTGACACAGACCAGTATTTATGTACTCCGTAGCTCAATTTGCATAATTATAAGACTTTTGGAATATTAAAAGACTTTTTGAAAAGAAACATATATCAAATTTCGTGAAATTGCTAGGTGAATCGATTGGCGGTGATAATATTGATTGATTTTCATATTATTTGTCTAATGAAAAAAAAATCCGTTGTGTAATCACTGTTATGTGTTAGGTGTGTTAGGTCGCAGTTAAGTGAAAGGTCAAGAATGAGAAAAATAGAAGAAAATCGGAAAAGAGGCGCGGAGATCTTCCGCATATCGGATGAGGCTAGGCTAGGCTAGGCTAGTCGGATGAGAAATACAATCGATGGCTGCGATGTCCAATTACGCTTCTGCTACCTGGTGTTACATGTTGGTTTTAGGCGCACGCCAATCAAATGATTTCCCAAAGCAAACCATAATCATCGGATTGAGGGAGAGATGGGTAACGAGGGTGAGAGGAGACTGGTCGGCAAAAAAGGGGAGGTGCCATGGAAAGCTAGCTCAGCGGGAATTCATCAATGATCCGCGCCTTTCATGTAAATAATAGTGAGACGAAAACAGTAGAAATATTTACAAGAAAGATTTTATTAGATGATAAGAATAGATAAAATCTGTAAGTACTATATACATCCGATGATAGCGTCCATTAAAACTTTCCGGGGTTAAGGGGATTTGGAGGAAGCCGTAAGTAGGAGTGGGTATTGCCAGTACGTCCGTCAACGTTCTTAGCCTGGTAGTCGAGAGGAGATCCTGTATCCTTTATCACTCCTGTGGATTCAACTGGACGGGACGTTTGGGTTTCAGGAGTTGGACGGGACGTTTCAGGAATCGGGTCGCTAGGAGGGTCTTGGGAAAGGTCGTACAGGTTAGTTGTTCTGCAACAGATGCTATTCATTAAGTTTTTAGTGATGAAGCAAAGATTATTTGTATGGAAAATTCAATCGATAGAATGTGAGAATTTGGAGGATGGAAAATCCCAATCGAGTTGTTCAACATGAGCTTGCAAGCCCCAAGGTCAATGTGTTCTGTGCTGTTTCCAAATTTACACTGTATGGCCCTTTTTTCGTAGAACAGACAGTAAGACAAATGATTTACCTCAATATGGTAACTGAATGGCTTTTACCCCAGCTGAATGATGAGAGCGTTGATTTCATACTACAACAGGATAGTGCCCCACCATATTTTCATTGCGACGTCAGGACAGTTTGAAACCAGCATCTATCAAATACTGCTGGATTTGGCGCGGGAACGACGGCGATGAGTTCACCGGACTTAATTCACGTAAAGGATCACGTCCGAACCTATCTGCGACCACACTGGAACTAAAGGTGCATATCGATATCGCCACTGGACACATCACTGGTGATACACTGGATCACTGGTGGAGCATGTGTGTCGAAACTGGACTATTGCGTTGAAATATTCTAAAATCTTCTTCACTGTTGTTATGCTTCTTTGTGTTAATCAGGAAGTGTCTTAGCCCTTTCAATGAAAATTGGAGAATAATTTAGTAGAAAAAAAATTCTAAACGGTTACAGAACTTAATATTTATAATTTTTTTTAATGCTGTTAAGACCTGAATAATTCAGGTGGTGAATATTAATCGATTCTGCAAACGATGCTACAGAACAGTGCTTCTCAATCTTTTTGGAATCACAGCAAACTTGTGTATTATAAACAGAAATTTTATTCCTAAAAATCCTCCGGCATTCCAAAGTCTTTCAATTTAGACATTTATTTAGGGGACATGTTACATACAAACACTAAAATAAAAACTATTAAAGCTCATCATTGTTTTCTAGCAATCGCGCAAGGTTATGCTTAAGAGCTAATAATAATCTTTCACATCATTTAAATTTCTTTTTACACTCACACCTTTGATTTAGAGTTGGAGTTGTTAAATATTATTAACCACAATCCTTACAACTTTGAAAAGATAGCATATACAAAGGCTGAGTCATGTGTATGTGATCAAATTTGGACCCTATCGAAAGCCGTGGCGCAACCATCTGTTGATCTCAATGTGATCATTCTGACTCTGGACAATGTCCCTGCACCATAACTTCCATTGTAAGAGATAATAGAAGGGAGCTGAATCTTCAGCCATTCCTCTTTACAGCTTTCCACAAGCCCTGTGAATAGTGACACGATGTGACGAAAGTGCTCTCTTCAAGAGACCAAAGCTGCAGAAATCCATGGGACTGCCATCTGGTAACTCGACAGATATGTCCCGAAATGAAATTGCTTTGATCCCCTTAGTTGATTCCAATTGTTGGCAGAATCTAATCGTTTATTTGGAGGTATGCAACGAAGTCTTGTCTTGCTGAAAAAGGGCCTGATTCGCGATATTAACATACAATCGAGGCAGGTCTTTTGTATAAATAAGTGTCAGTATATCTAGTTGACAGTACTCAGAGGTGTTTTGTAGTTTTTAGCCACTTTATGATTTGTCAATCTGTTATTATAACTGTATCCCGTCACCATCGGAAATCCCTTTGGGAAAGTATCCTTGCAGTTACGCATAAACTCAGGACGGCCTTTTTAATGGGCCGACTTGTACGAACTTTACCAGAGTCGGAGATATATATCCAGCATGCTTCATCCAGTGTTGCGACAAACTTCCGCTTGTCATTGGATAGATGAAGCTCATGGAGGCGTCTGCAGTTTGTTTTTCTTTTCCGGCGATGGTCCTCTGTAAGATAATGTTTCTGGCCTTTAAATACCTTCCGGAGATGTAATTTGTCACTCAGGAAGAGGTTCACAGTTCTCTGAGACATATGAATCGTGCAGCCATCGTGTGTTGTACAGGAGGGTTTTCCTGAATGGCAATTTGATGCAATTTCTTTGCCACAGATGGAGTCATTACCGCGGACGCTCGCTTTCTGCATCCCTTGGTGGGCCAACTTGTTGATTCTTGTAGCACATAATTGCATTCTTGATAGAAATGAATCTAATCGTGTATCCATGTTGTTGGCACTGTTTATGAATTTGTAAAACGGAAAATTTTGCGTGGAAAAGGGTCACGACTTATCCTTCTCAAAACCAGTTCACTTTCGGAGGCATTATGCACACATCACGTAGCCTCGACATTGAAACAGTATTGGGAGCTTCTAGCTACAAGTTGACCCGCGATAGATCTATGAGGATGAGGGTGTAAGTTTGGTAACATACGTGACTCAGCATCTGTAGGGGTAGAGAGAAGCATAAATTAGACAGTGGTCACAGATATCTTTACTGAACATAAATTGCTACGTACAGATGTTACACGACACGTGATATACACAAATTTCAAGATAGGTGATTACGTAGTAGTTGCTGGAAGGAAATATTGCTGAGGTACCAAGATTCAAAGGAACCCTAGAAGTCTACAAAACGGCACAAGGAGGGAAAAGATAGGACCAAAAGATAGGACCAATATTAATTCTGTTCATATTAATTATCTGAATCACAGAACAATACTCCACAAAATTATGTTTCTTTGATATTTTAATTTATTTAAGTAATAATGTAAATATTCGTTTGTTCAAAATCTTAAATCTCCGAAAGTTCTTCACCGATTGCTTTGAAATTTTGATACAATGTTGCATTCGAATACGCGCGTGTTTTTTATATACCTATTATATAGATGTCGCACCTATGACGGGAAAAAAACACGTTTTTTTGACAACCCCAGGTGTGTGCCGCCAACCCGCAATACACCTGAGTTAACCGGAGAAGACTGCAACGGGCTGGGAAGTCGTATATTGTCCGATCTCGACATTAATTTGCTAAATAAATAAAGTTGTTGGTTTTAATGCTTTATGTGCAAGGGTTCCGGAGCTAAGCGACGGTTCCCGGCTAGTTTCTAATATTTTGCTTGAATGACGATTTTATTCAAAAGTAAATAGAGGACTAACAAAAAAGAAAGTAAAGCAACAATGTCGTGCTCCATCTTGAAAGTTCTTGCAACAAAGATAAATGTATTATGTAATGAACTTGAAACATTAACAATGTAATCTTATTCAATTTTTATTTTTCCATAGATGGCTACTTACATTACATGATAAGAGGTTAGCAAAAATTCTATTCGATTTTCTTTGATTTATCTTTAATAAATGTGTAACATTTGTTTTTTGTTGTGATTCATTAGATAATCCGAAAAAATTTCTAAATTTAATATTTTCGTTTTTATTTTCTAGTATAAAATTTTTTTTAATCAAAATTTAATTCTTATAAAATAAAATAGGATTTTTTTTTATAAAGATTATTACCATGAATCTTTTTTGAAACATTTTTACTTACAAGATTATAACAAATTTTAGGTAATACATATAAGGTTTCACAATTTTAATATTGGAATGTTTATTGAAAATTTTCATTTTTGAAAGATTTTGGTTATAGGTCTCCAAGTTATGATTAGGCTCCTAACAACGATTAAAAGATTCTGGACAACAACAATTTAATATTAAAAGTTAGATCCAGTGCTTACAAGTGCAACGTGACATCTCAAACAATAGCTGTTTCTCGGTGTATGACCGATCATCCGTTGAGAATAGTCACTATAAACATCTTGGTCCTTATTACGGAGGTTAATACCAGTAAAGATGGGGAAAAGAATGAAACAATTTAATATTTCTTAGATTTTCTCTTCCCAACTTTTATATTCTTTCTTCATCTTTGCAAAAATTTTAGTCGTAGGAAACAGTTTTCGGTAAAATTTGTTAAAGAATATTTAAATTTTTATAAAGAATAGATAAAGTTTCAAAAAAATTGGAGAGTAATAGCTTAATATCATTTTATCAAGAATTTAGATAATGAAAGGTTGTTTAGTTTTTTTTTTTATTTCTTTTAAAGGCGACAGTTCCAGATGGCCAAGTCTTGGTAAGATGTTATGTTTGAAATATTTGCTGAATAGAAGATTTCGAATTTGGAACTCACAAACCATAACGGAAATTTATATATTTTTTTTAAGGATCTCAAAGTTTCGGAGCGCCAAGTTTCGGTAAGTTTAAATAAATGATTTTCAGGAATTTTAATTTTATTAAAATGGGTTCTTCAATTGGGAATCGATGTTTTAAATCAAATTCTAAGTTTATCTATTTACAAACTGTTTTATCTTCACGTAGGTTACGGCCGTAGACTGCCATTTGGTAAGTTGAGCAATTTTCTTTTCTTTACCGATAAAAGTGTAATAGGTCATACAAAAAAAAAGAGCTCCAACAGCAATTTCGAAACTCAGAATTAAACTACTGATATCTAATGCTATTAACAACGTAAAAAACGTTTTAAAAGTTAACGTTACTTTTAAGTAAGTTGGAAGATTTTTGATTTTGAAGATTTAATAAATGAATCTTGTACGATAGTTTTTTCCCTCATATACTTCATTCTTATAAACGTTTGCAGGAAGATATGTGTTAACTGCCAAATTTCAATGTAGATATTGATATTTTATAGATGTCTTTCCTTTTAAAACACTGCGCGAAAGAGCTTGACAGTAAAGTAAAAAATAATATTGTATTCATGAATGAAGATTGTCGAATATTAATGAACATGCTTTCTTTAAATAGCATATCATCATCATAATGAAGTGCGAACTTCGTATTCGAAGCTACGCGGTCTACGGAACCATAGTGACCCCCGCAGGGTGAACCCCAAGGAGAAACCGTAGATAAACTGGGAAGAGATACTGGAGTGATTTCCCATTGCTTTCTCCAGGACTCCATTACGAAATGACGTCAGACCGAAGGGAAAGTGAAGAAGAGGCTGACAAACACAAGAAAGGAAAGGAAATTGGAAACAACCTTGCTCTCGACCGGGATTTTAACCCTGGTACCGGCGCACCGGCCACACGGTAGACCGCCGCCTGAGACCGCACGGCTAAATAGCATATAGTGATACAATATTGGAATAAAGTCTTCAAAATGCTAAGTTACAATGGTTATCGTGGTTTGCGAAAGAGCATTTAGGAAGTCGGAAAAGAAAAGATTCCAAATTGACTTATTTATTTGTAGCTCACATTTCAAGTTTATCCTTGATACTTTGATATAGTTGTTAGTTCTTTCTATTTAGAAATCATTTTATTAAGTGTTTCAATAGGTTTTACTTAGTTAGAATTTACAAACTTTTAGGATTGCTGCTGTCATTTTTAATTTCCATTTTCGATTCTGGCCTATTTATCCCAATTTATTAGATGGGATCTTCAACTGTTATCCTTTTTTACTTTGTCCGAAATATCTGCAGACATTCCATTCTGGTATAGTAATAATAGTCTCAAGTGGATTATGACTATGAGACTATTTCAATTAAAAATAACAACTGGAAGAATTTAACATTGTTTTTAGCGGTATGAAATTATTGACACTAAACAGCAAAAAAAATTCCTTTTTGTAAAAAGGTAATGCACTGAATAAAAGCATGATTGTAATCTGAAAAGTTCTGTTCTAACGAAATCAATGTATTTCCAGATTGACAATTTTTTATACTGACTTCACTTCAAATGTTTACAATTATAATCCTCTCAAAAGTTAAAGGATTGGTAGTTTCGGATCCTTCCAGGCATCCGAATGTCATCAATTTGGTTGAAATGTGCAGTAGGTCCAACTAATACATAGTAAACACAAAACATAAAGGTGGCAGCACCATTTCAGAAAAAAACGCAGAAACAATCAAAGATGTTCTTGTGGAGCAAACTTGCAGCCTACGTTCTATCCCCATCCCGTTCTATCCCCATAGAGCTTACACATTCACTATGCTCTATGTTCATCCCGCACAGTAACACATTTCGGGGCAGCATGCTGGCATACAGTTAATCAGAGTTTTCAGCAAGATTTGAAACAGTGAGTACCACTTCTGAAGCAATGCTGCGCGAAAGTTTTGGAGAGACCTTAGATGTGGCTGGCGTTGCGCGATGCTTCTTCCAAGAGCGTTCCAGGAATGTTCGATCGGATTCAGATCGGGGAAACAGGTTGGCCAGTGTATTTATCGGATATTCTCGGAGGCATGTACTACTCACGAAGGCTCTCGAATTGTGTTTAGTGACGAGTTCTGCTCCTGACTTACAGCAGATAATTGTCGTCTCCACGTATAGAGGAGGACTGGGCAGCCCTCAAATCTGGCAATATTGCAGAGGCCCACAAATAATGGGCTAGAGAGTCATTTTTATAAACAGAAGATCTCCTCTCATAGTGATTCGAGGAATTTTAAACGGTACGTTCTGGTGTTCCTGCAATGCGTTGCTTTGTATGTTCGTATCACGCCTGTCAGGAGCAAGTTTACAATAGAATAATGCATGTCGAGATATTGCACACATTTCGCAGCTGTGCCTCCCTTCAATTCAAACCCTTCCTTGGCCAGCCAGGTCCCAGATTTGCCCCACATGGAACATATCTGGGAATTACGGGACGTCTGCCGCAACCATCATCGAAGACTAGATATTTGGAGCAGCAATTGCAGCAAGCTTGGATTGATCTGCCACGTGACAGACTCAGGAATGTATCAGCTTGAATAGTATTGTACTTTCAAATAAGGTACTTAATAATGTAGCAACGATGCTAGCATTGAAAAAAATATTAAACAGTAATTTAAATGTTAAGATGGCGTTATTTGGGCAGGATACCTTATTAACACAAACTAAGTACAAAACTTAAGGTGGTAGCAGCGCTGTAGGAAATAAAAAGTCGAAGATGTCAGGGTGGCAGCCACACCTTTCATTACTGACGTGTATCATGTAAAGTACTTGGTAACTCATGATTGCTTCAACGCTTGTTTACAGTTTATCATGGTCCAGAGTATTCATCTGGATGACATAATGAGAAGTAGGCGTCTGGTGGAGATCAATTAAAGTTAGAGTTGTCGCAGGCCCTAAACATTTCGACCAGCGTCATATTCAGATTCCAATAGAACAGGAGTATTTGTCACCGCTTTGGACGTGGACGTTCGCCCCAGGAGAACCAATATTTCACGATAACTACGGTACGGCACAATCGAAGCACAGGTTGGGATCAGCAGCGACCTGGCAGCAGCCACTGGACAGCTGTATCGAAGAAATCTCTGCACAGGAAATTAAATGAGACCAGACTGTATGTTCCCAGACCAGCACGTTGCATCCCTTAACTTTGGTTCATCAGACACTGTCTGGTGTGATGTAGAGAACAGTCAGCATGACATAAGCCCATTTAATATTTTCTCATTAGTCCATATTTAGTCTAGAAAGGGATTCCCAAAGTGTCCACATCTGGAGAGGACCGGGAGCAGATACATGACTACAAGCGTCCGGGTAGACGATCGGCATGGAGATGACATAATGTTGGGCGGACATACAACTCTACATCTTCAAACGGTGAGGCATAACGGGCCGGATATATTGTGATAGCATCCTTCAGTAGTATTTGCTATTTAAAGGAAGCATGTTGTCCATGTGCTGAAAATTCTGAATAACTGCAATACTGATATGCTATACTCGAATGTGTTGCAGTAAGGGGGAGAAAGGCAGTCCGTTCTGAATGTGTCTCCTGTTATATATCTGCACCACCCGCGGGCAGCGGGAAGGAACTGGAACGTAGGTTGCACGTTCAGGCCACAAGAAATCTTTGACTGTTCCCCGAAACGGTGCTGCCACTTTTAGGTTTTGTGTTTACTTTCCATTAGTAGGACCTACATACGAAAATTCAGTTTCTGTCTCTTTTTTTGAAAAGTGCTAATCTGAAAATTTAAAATTTCATTATAGCTTTGTATTATTTCTTCACTTGTTGATACTTTGTCATACGTTTCCTGTTATATAGCGCCGTATTTTACCTTATTGACAGCTTTGGAAATATTTTTTTTTCGCAGATTCCTTCTCGCCATTCTTGAAAAGTCGATTTTTTAATTATAGTGCTTTGTTAGTTGCAGATATGAAAAGCTCTTAATAGGGATAATAACCACCCTCTCTTCTCTCTCTCTCTCTCTCTCTCGCGATATTTGGAGGATTCCTCTCACACGTTTCAATAATGCGTTGCTTTAGATGGTTCACGTTACATATCTTCAAAGTGCACACCAGTACCTTCAATGACCCTAGTGAAAGAAATCTAGGGGCCTTAAATCCGGCGATCTGGGCGGTCACTTAACGGTGCCACGCCTTGCAATTCAACAGCCTTGGAACTTAGATCAAACCAGGTACTGTCATTTGCACCGAAGTGTGGTGGTGCACCATCCAAGTTGAAATTATATGGGAAGGTACCGTCTTCATTCAACAATGACGGGAACACGATATCCTGCAACATTTGCGGATAACGGTCTACATTTACTGTGACATCAATGAACACTGGTCCAAGAATTCTTTTATCCCAGATCCAACACCCCACCATAGCTTTAGAAGCACCTATCATTTTGGAAGTCGCTATCCACTAGGGGTTACTGTGAGATCAGTATCATTGGTTTTCTGAGTTGATCTCTTCACTGATATAAAAACTGGCTTCATCACTAAGCAGGATGCCTCGTACGAATGATGGATTAGTACTGATGCCAATTATGGGCGTGAAAAATACACACAAGAGATCTTTGGCCAATGAGGAAAACGACTGTGATTCAAGCATAACGCTGACTCTGTGATTAAGGTTTCTATATCAGTGATCTGGTTCGACCACTACGTTGCTTATGAGAAATTACCTGTCTGATGGAATTTGAAAAATGAGAAAAATATCATTTTTAATAATTATGTTTTTATGTGCAAATCGCTAGCATAGAGATAAACATTTTTAAGTGGTAAAATTAACTAAGGAATGACGAAATAGACTTAATCTCCAATAAAAATATTCAAAGACTGAAAACTTTATAATTTGGATTGAAAGCTAAAAACCACTCGGAGGATCAAGTATCGGTTGATCTGTTAAGAAAGTCTGGAGAGTAAAATGTGAGCTAATGTAACAAACGAAAGCCAGTACAAATTTTAAACAACATTACACTGTTAAACTCTGCAATGTGGAAAGATTAGGGGTTTGTTTTGTTCCCCTTGTGATTTTTAATTTTGACTTGAAATTTAGTTTTCATAAAATATGAGAACAGTTGTTCATGTAATGTTTTTAAATGACGTCATTGATGGTCTCTTACTATGTTACAAACAGGTTTTCACCTGTGAATTTATGGTTATTTTTGTCCCACCATGTTTTCATAAATCTTACGAAAACATGATGTTCATAAATTACTATTAATGAGTTCTTTTAGAATAAAGTTGTACTTTTCTATCGTCATAAGAGAGTATCTGTCATAGATTTTGTTGCTGAAACGACTTATTATTGTGTTTCTTCTACAAAGATATCTATTTAGTTTTTCAATATTAAAACTGTTTATTATGGGTAAATTAAGAAATATCGTTAAAGTTTATTACAGAAATATATTTTCTTTCTTTGAGGTGATTTCATTAGGTTTAATTATTTACTTAATGGTTGCCTCAAATTACAAAATTAAATTAGGCAACGGAAAATACCTTGTAGTCCTAAATAAATAAATTCTAAATTTATTATTAATTGAATTTGAAAAATCCTAAAATTCTATTCTAAAAAATTCTAAAAAATCTAATAAAGAACTAAAGGTTCAGAAATAGATGAATTAACCTGAATAAAGGGTTTTTTGCCTATGAGTTATAGGT
>JAFIDM010126649.1:0-11192 GCA_023159025.1 Thereuonema tuberculata | reverse complement strand
ACCTATAACTCATAGGCAAAAAACCCTTTATTCAGGTTAATTCATCTCTTTCTGATCCTTTAGTTCTTTATTAAATTTTTTAGAATTTTTTAGAATAGAATTTTAGGATTTTTCAAATTCAATTAATAATAAATTAAGAATTTATTTATTTAGGACTACAAGATATACGTGTATTTTCCGTTGCTTAATTTACTTTTGTAATTTGAGGCAACCATTAAGTAAATAATTAAACCTAATGAAATCACCTCAAAGAAAAAAAATATATTTCTGTAATAAACTTTAACAATGCCATGCTGGCGTGGCCTTGCGGTTTAGCCGGC
The DNA here is from genome assembly GCA_023159025.1 of Thereuonema tuberculata. Classification (NCBI taxonomy): domain Eukaryota; kingdom Metazoa; phylum Arthropoda; class Chilopoda; order Scutigeromorpha; family Scutigeridae; genus Thereuonema; species Thereuonema tuberculata. Next base: position 10,872 of record JAFIDM010126649.1, on the reverse strand, counting down.
GGGCCAGTACTCGGGTTCGAATCCCGGTGGTGGCATGGCTGTTTCTTTCTTCTTCTGTGTTTCGTCTGTTTCCCACCTGGGACTTACTATCTCAGGGTTATCCTGGACGGAAAATAATTCTCGTCCCCCCTTTCTTGAATTTCACTAGCCTCGCCCTGACGTTGTCAGGTTGAGCTAGTTACGTGGTCCCTACTTGGCCAAATTCGATAAAAGGAAGGAAGGAAGGAAACTTTAACAATATTTCTTAATTTACCCATAATAAACAGTTTTAATATTGAAGAACTAAAAAGATATCTTTATAGAAGAAATAAAATAATAAGTCGTTTCAGCAACAAAATCCATTACAGATACTCTCTTATAACGATAGAAAAGTACAACTTTATTCTAAAAGAACTCATTAATAGTACTTTATGAGCATCATGTTTTCACAAGATTTATGAAAACATGGTGGGAGAAAAATAACTATAAATTCACACTGTACCTGTTTGTAACATAGTAAGAGAACATCAATGACATCATTTAAAAAAATTACATGAACAACTGTTCTCATATCTTTCAATCACGATTATTAAGTTTTCAGTCTTTGAATATTTTTATTGGAGATTAAGTCTATTTCGTCATTCCTTAGTTAATTTTACCACTTAAAAATGTTTATCTCTATGCTTGCGATTTACACATATAAACATAATTATTAAAAATGATATTTTTCTCATTTTTCAAATTCCATCAGACAGGTAATTTCTCATAACCAACGTAGTGGTCGAACCAGATCACTGATGTAGAAACCTTAATCGCAGAGTCAGCGTTGTGCTTGAATCACAGTCGTTTTTCCTCATTGGCCAAAGATCTCTTGTATGCTTTCTTCACGCCCATATTTGGCATCAGTACATCACTAATTCATCATTCGTACGAGGCATCTTGCTTAGTGATGAAGCCAGTTTTTATATCAGTGAAGAGATCAACTCAGAAAACCACTGATACTGATCTCACAGTAACCCATAGTGGATAGTGACTTCCAAAATGATAGGTGCTTCTAAAGCTATGGTACGGTATTGGATCTGGGATTAAAGAATTCTTGGGCCAGTGTTCGTTGATGGCACAGTAAATGTAGACCGTTATCCGCAAATGTTACAGGATGTCATGTTCCGTCATTATTGAATGAAGACGGTATCTTCCCATATAATTTCAACATGGATGGTGCACCACCACACTTCGGTGCAAATGATAGTACCTGGTTCGATCTCAGTTGAATTGCAAGGCGTGGCAGCGTTAGTGACCGCCCAGATCGCCGGATTTAAGGCCCCCTAGATTTATTTCGCTAGGGTCATTGAAGGTACTGGTGTGCACTTTGAAGATATGTAACGTGAACCATCTAAAGCAACGCATCTCACTTGTGAGAGGATTCTTCCAAATTTGGCGAGAGAGAGAGAGAGTGGTTATTATCCCTATTAAGAGCTTTTTATGTATGCAAATAACAAAGCACTATAATTAGAAAATCGACTTTTCAAGAATGGCGAGAAGGATTCTGAGAAAAAAAATATTTCCAAAGCTGCCAATAAGGTAAAATATGGCGCTATATAAAGAGAAATGTATGACAAAGTATCAACAAATGAAGAAATAATACAAAGCTATAATGAAATTTTAAAGTTTTAGGTTAGCACTTTAAAAACAAAAAAAGACAGAAACTGAATTTTCATGTGTAGGTCCTACTAACGCAAAGTAAACACAAAACCTAAAGGTGGCAGCACCGTTTCGGGGAACAGTCAAAGATGTTCTTGTGGCCCGAACGTGCAACCTACGTTCCAGTCCCTTCCCGCTGCCCGCGGGTGGTGCAGACCCATTCAGTACGGACTGCCTGTCTCCCGTACTGCAACACATTCGAGCATAACATATCAGTATTGCAGTTAATCAAAGTTTCGAGCACATGGACAACATGCTTGCTTAATATTACTGAAGGAAGCTATCACGATATATCAGGCCCGTTACGCCTCACCGTTTGAAGATGTAGTGTTGTATATGCGCCCAACATTATGTCATCTCCATGCCGATCGTCTACCCGGACGCTTGTAGTCATGTATCTGCTCCGGACCTCTCCAGATGTGGACACTTTGGGAATCACTTTCCAGACTAAATATGGACTCATCAGAAAATATTAAATGCGCTTATGTCATGTTGAGTGTTCTCTGTATCACGTCATACAGTGTCTCATGGACCAATGTCAAGGGGATCCAACGCGCTGGTCTCCGAACATACAGTATGGTCTCATTTAATTGCCAGTGCAGAGTTTGCCTCAATACAGCTGTCCCGCGGCTGCTGCCAAGTCGCTGATGAGTGCTTTAGCTGTGCCATACGATAGTCAGCGTGAAATATCGGTTCTACAGGGGCTTGGTGATCCTTGAGCGTCCACGTCCAAAGCGTTGACAAAATACTCCCACTCTGTTGGAATCTGAATATGACGCTGGTCGAAATGTTTAGGGCCTGAGACAACTCTAACTTTAATTGATCTCCAACAGAAGCCTACTTCTCGTTATGTCATCCAGATGATTACTCTAGACCATGATAAACTGTAAACAAGCGTTGAAGCAATCATGAGTCAAGTACTTTACATGATACACGTCAGTAATGAAAGGTGTGGCTGCCACCTGACATCTTCGACTTTTTATTTCCCATAGCGTTGCTACCACCTTAAGTTTTGTACTTAGTTTGTGTTAATAAGGTATCCTGCCCAAATAACGCCACCTTAAAATTTAAATTACTGTAAGTCTGGAAATAAGGTGTATCGAAACACGAAAATTATGACCAAGAAAGTTTAATCTTCTGTTTGAAGCATACCAAAATGAAACATATGATAACTTTTACTGGTATGAGAACTCAAATAAAAAAACTTTGCAAACTGGCGTTATTAGGAACACCTGGTCCAATTAACGCCACCTACTTTCTAGTAACTTAACTTATTTAAAATTAAGAATTACTCCATCATTGTAAACATTATTTATACAAAATTACAGTAAAAAGCAACTAAATTTGACTTTCTATAAAAAATAATAAAAAAAATCACTTGAAATTAACGCAGTCTTTCTAATCTGTAGCTAAAACAAAAGAGGAAATGTAAAAATTAATTAGTTTCGGCATTTTCCGATTATAAAAGCAAAATAATAAATAAGATAAAAATCTATATTTTCATGAAATATATTAGTAATTTATAAATGTCATACGTAACCTAAAATCGTATATGTAGACCATTAACACCACCATGGCGTTAAAGCACTACTGAGCACGTGGATCACATGATACACTTGTTTGTCTACATTTTCCGAATTTTAAAAATAACAGTTAACTTATCTACGTAGAAGAATCTTCAAGAATCAAGAAAATATATAGTTTTATATAGTTTATCTTTGCTGAACATTAAAAATATATATTTTATCTTACGTTGATATAGTAGCAACCTTTCAGAACCAGTCCTCGACACGAAAAGCTGGAAATATAATTTCACTCGAAAATGTTGGTGGTCTGCTAGTAACTCACTTCAATACTAGATGGCATGTCAATGTAAACTACTTTAGTGCAGTACCGACATCTCTTATATTTATAAAGAATTAGATAGGTGGTGTTAAAGGTATACATGGCGTTATATGGCTGAGGTACCTTATATGTAGGACTACTGCACCTTTCTGCCAACTTTGATGATATTTGGAAACTTAGAAGAGAGGACTTAAACTTTTGACCATGAGTGTACACTATAACTTATAGCTGTGCAAATTAAGCTCAGATTACTCTGGTTCAAAATATTGTTTTCCTAAAATTATTTATGGTTCAGAATATGCTTGAAATCATTATAAAACCTATGATGAGGCTTCAGGGATACCAATCCTACCATTTCTTTCCTCAAGAATTTTTACTACTGGCTGATAAGATATCAAGCACATTAAGACTTAGAGATAGAGAAAATATTATATACAATCATGTTAATCATGAGTTTAATGTTCAAAACTATAAACTAGCGACTGTTAGAGAAAGACAGATAACTAAACCAAATCCAACTAGTGTAAATAATAGAAAAATTGCTTTTTAAGTATCTTCGTTCGCAAAGAAAGAAAAAAAACATTAGAACATGAACATGGATTTCTGGTTGAAAACATTCCACAAAAGCACAGAAGAAACTACAGTCTGACAAAAAAATCGTCGCACCAAGACGGAAGTTTTCAATTTCAATGAAACTTTGTTAGTGCCATTTGGAAGAAGAGAATTGGAAAAGATTCAGATTTCACATTGAAAAAATATTTTTTTCTTGAACAATGCTAGCATCGTTACTACATTATTAAATAACTTATTTGAAAGTACAATACTACTCAAGCTGATACATTCCTGAGTCTGTCACGTGGCAGATCAATCCAAGCTTGCTGCAATTGCTGCTCCAAATATCTAGTCTTCGATGATGGTTGCGGCAGACGTCCCGTAATTCCTAGATATGCTTCATGTGGGGCAAATCTGGGACCTCGCTTGCCAAGGAAGGGTTTGAATTGAAGGGAGGCACAGCTGCGAAATGTAAGCAATATCTGGACATGCATTATTCTATTGTAAACGTGTTCCTGACAGGCGTGATACGAACATACAAAGCAATGCATTGCAGGAACACCAGAACGTACTGTTTAAAATTCCTCGAATCACTATGAGAGGAGATCTTCTGTTTATAAAATGACTCTCTAACCCATTATTTGTGGGCATCTGCAATATTGCCAGATTTGAGGGCTGCCCAGTCCTCCTCCATACGTGGAGACGACAATTATCTGCTGTAAGTCAGGAGCAGGACTCGTCACTAAGCACAATACCAGAGCATTCGTGAGTAGTCCATGCCTCCGAGAATATCCGATAAATACACTGGCCAGCCTGTTTCCCCGACCTGAACATTCCTGGGACGCTCTCGGAAGAAGCATCGCGCAACGCCAGCCACATCTAAGGTCTCTCCAAAACTTTCGCGCAGCATTGCTTCAGAAGTGGTACTCACTGTTTCAAACCTTGCTGAAAACTCTGATTAACTGCATGCCAGCATGCTGCCCCGAAATGTGTTGCTGTTCGGGATGAACACAGAGCGTAGTGAATGTGTAAGCACCACCTAAGAGCAATGGGATGGGGATGGAACGTAGGCTGCAAGTTTGCTCCTCAAGAACATCTTTGATTGTTTCTGCGTTTTTTTCTGAAATGGTGCTGCCACCTTTATGTTTTGTGTTTACTATGTATTACGTGGACCTACTGTACATTTCAGCCAAATTGTTGACATTCGGATGCCTGGAAGGATCCGAAACTTCCAATCCTTTATCTTTTGAGAGGAGTGTAATTATAAACATTTGAAGTGAAGTCAGTATAAAAAACTGTCAATCATTGATTTCGTTAGAATAGAACTTTCCAGATTACAATCATGCTTTTTATTCAGTGTATTACCTTTTTACGAAAAGGAATTTTTTTTGGCTGTTTAGTGTCAATAATTTGATATCGCTAAAAACAATGTTAAATTCTTCCAGTTATTATTTTTAATCGAAATATTTTTAATCGAAACCCAACAACTCATAGTTGTAATCCACTTGAGGCTATTCATGCTATACCAGAATGGGATGTCAGCAGGTATTTCGGACAAAGCAAAAAAGGATAATCCATTGAAGATCTTATCTATTAAATTGGGAAAAATAGGCCAGAATCGACAGTGGAAATTAAAAATGATAGCAGCAATCCTAAAAATTTTTAAATTCTAACTAAGTAAAACCTATTGAAACACTTAATGAAAATGATTCCTAAATAGAAAGAACTAACGACTATATCAAAGACAAAGTATCAAGGATAAACTTGAAATGTAAACTACAAATTAATAAGTCGATTTGGAACCTTTACTTTTCCCACTTCCTAAATGCTCTTTCTCAAACCACGATAACCATTGTAACTTAGCATTTTGAAGGCTTCATTCCAATATTGTAGCACTAAATGCTATTTAGCCGTGCCGGCGTGGTAGTGCAGTCTGATGCGGCGGTCTGCCGTGTGGCCGGTGCACCGGTACCAGAGTGAAAATCCCGGTCGAGAGCATAGTTGTTTCCAATTTCCTTTCCTTTCCTGTGTTTGTCAGCCTCTTCTTCACTTTCTCTTAGGTCTGACGTCATTCCGTAATGGCGTCCTGGAGAAGGCAATGGGAAACCACTCCAGTATCTGTTCCCTAGTTTATCTACGGTTTCTCCTAGGGGTTCGCACTGCGGGGGGTCACTAGGTTCCGTAGACCACGTACCTTCGAATACGAAGTTCGCACTTCATTATGATGATGATATGCTATTGAAAGAAAGCATGTTCATTAATATTCGACAATCTTCTTTCATGAATACAATATTATTTTTTACTTTACTGTCAAGCTTTTTCAGCCGAGTGTTTTAAAAGGAAAGATATCTATAAAATATCAATATCTACATTGAAATTTGGCAGTTAACACATATCTTCCTGGGAAAGTTTATAAGCATGAATTATATGAGGGAAAAAACTATCGTACAAGATTCATTTATTAAATCTTCAAAATCAAAAATCTTCCAACTTACTTAAAAGTAACGTTAACTTTTAAAACGTTTTTTACGTTGTTAATAGCATTTCATATCAGTAGTTTAATTCTGAGTTTCGAAATTGCTGTTGAAGCTCTTTTTTTTTGTGTGACCTATTACACTTTAATCGGTAAAGAAAAGAAAATTGCTCAACTTACCAAATGGCAGTCTACGGCCGTAACCTACGTGAAGATAAAAAAGTTTGTAAATAGATAAACTTGGAATTTGATTTAAAACATCGATTCCCAATTGAAGAACCCATTTTAATAAAATTAAAATTCCTGAAAATCATTTATTTAAACTTACCGAAACTTGGCGCCCCGAAACTTTGAGATCCTTAAAAAAAATATATAAATTTCCATTATGGTTTGTGAGTTCCAAATTCGAAATCTTCTATTCAGCAAATATTTCAAACATAACATCTTACCAAAACTTGGCCATCTGGAACTGTCACCTTCAAAAGAAATAAAAAAAAAACTAACCAACCTTTCATTATCTAAATTCTTCATAAAATGATATTAAGCTATTATTCTCCAATTTTTTGAAAACTTTACCTATTCTTTATAAAAATTTAAATATTCTTTAACAAATTTTACCGCAAACTGTTTCCTATGACTAAAATCTTTGCAAAGATAAAGAAAGTATATAAAAGTTGGGAAGAGAAAATCTAAGAAATATTAAATTGTTTCATTCTTTTCCCCATCTTTACTGGTATTAACCTCCGCAATAAGGACCTAGATGTTTATAGTGGCTATTCTCAACGGATGATCGGCAATACGCCTAGAAACTGCTGTTGTTTGAGATGTCACGTTGCACTTGTAAACACTGTTTACAACTTTTAATATTAAATTGTTATTGTCCAGAATCTTTTAATCATTATTAAGGGCCTAACCTTAACTTGGAGACCTACACCAAAATCTTTCAAAAATGAAAATTATCAATAAATATTCCAATATTAAAATTGTGAAACCTTAAATGTATTAACTAAAATTTGTTATAATCTTGTAAGTAAAAATGTTTCAAAAAAGATTCATGGTAAGATCTTTATAAAAAAAATCCTATTTTATTTTATAAGAATTAAATTTTGATAATATAAATTTTAATACTTGAAAAAAAAATGAAAATATTAAATATTAAAAAAAAATTTAGAGTTTTTCGGGTTATCTAATGAATCAAAACAAAAAACAAATGTTATACATTTATTAAAGACAAATAAAAAAAAATCGAATAGAATTTTTACCAACCTCTAATCATGTAATGTAAATAGCCATCTATGGAAAAATAAAAATTGAATAAGGTTACATTGTTAATGTTTCAAGTTCATTACATAATCCATTTATCTATGTTGCAAGAACTGATGGAGCACGACATTGTTGTTTTACTTTCTTTTTTATTAGTCTTCTATTTATTTTCTGAATAAAATACTCATTCAAGAAAAATATTAGAAACTAGCCGGGTACCGTCGCTTAGTTCCGGAACCCTTGCAAATATAGCATTAAAACCAAAAACTTTATTGATTTAGCCAATTAATTAATATCGAGATCGGAGAATATACGACTTCCCAGCCCGTTGCAGTCTTCTCCGGTTAACTCAGGTTTATTGCCGGTTGGCGTCACATACCTGGTGTTGTCAAAAAAGCGTGTTTTTACCTGTCACAGGTGTGACATCTATATAACAGGTATATAAAAAGACGCGCGTATTCGAATGCAACATTGTGTCAAAATTTCAAAGCAATCGGTGAAGAACTTTCGGAGATTTAAGATTTTGAACAAACGAACATTTACATTTTTATTTATAGATTATAAATTAAAATATCAAAGAAACTTAATTTTGTGGAGTATTGTTCTGTGATTCAGATAATTAATATGAACAGAATTAATATTTGTCCTATCTTCTGGTGCTATCTTTTCCCTCTTTGTGCCGTTTTGTAGTGACTCCATCTGTGGCAAAGAAGTTGCATCAAATGACCCTTCAGGAAAACCCTCCTATACAACGTGTGATGGCTGCACGATTATATGTGTCTAAGTGAACTGTGAACCGCACCCTGCGTGACAAATTATATCTCCAGAAGGTATTTAAAGTCCAGAAACATTATCTTATAAAGGGTCATCGCCGTGAAAGGTAAAAAACAACCTGCAGACGCCTCCATGAGCGCCATCTATCCGGTGACAAGTGGAAGTTTGTCGCAACACTGGATTAAGCATGCTGGATATATATCTCCGACTGTGGTAAAGTTGGTAGAAGTTGGCCCATCAAAAACACCGTCCTGAGTTGCGCAACTGCAAGGATACTTTCTCAAAGGGATTTACGATGGTGACGGGACGCTGTTATACAGTTATAACAGCATATTGACAAATCGTAAAGTGATTAAAAACTGCAAAACAACTCTGAGTACTGTCAACTAGATATACTGACACCTATTTACTCAAAAGACCTGCGTCGTCTGTATGTTATTACCGCGAATTAGGCCCTTTTTCGGCAAGACAAGACTTCGTCACATACCTTCAAATAAACGATTAGATTCTGCCAACAATTGTAATCAACTATAGGAATCAAAGCAATTCCATTTCGGGACATATCTGTGAAGTCACCAGATGCCAGTCCCATGGATTTCCGCGGCTTTGGTCTCATGAAGAGAGCACTTTCGTCACATCGTGTCACTACTCTACAAGGCTTGTGGAAAGCTGTAAAGAGGAATGGCTGAAGATTCAGCTCAATCCCATTGTCTCTTACAATAGAAGTTATGGTGCAGGGCCATTGTCCAGAGTCAGAGTGGTCACATTAAGATAAACAGATGGTTGCGCCACGGCTTTCGATAGAGTCCAAATTTGAGCACATACACATGACTCAGCCTTGGTATATGTTATCTTTTCAAAGTTGTAAAGACTATAGTTAATAATATTTAACAACTCCAACTCTATATCAAAGGTGTGAGAGTGTTAAAAGTAATTTTAACTACGTGAAAGATTATTATTTGCTCTTAAGCATAACACTGATTACTGCGCGATTGTTAGAAAACGAATGATAAGTTTTAAGAGTTTTTATTTTATTGTTTGCTCGTTTTTAGTGCTTTTATATAATAAGTCCACTTAATAAATATCTAAATTAAAAGTCTTTGGAATTCTGGGGGATTTTTAGGAATAAGATTTCTTGTACCGATAGATTTCTGTTTATAATACACAAGTGTGCCGTGATTCGAAAAAAGGTTGAGAAGCACTGCTCTTTAGCATTGTTTGGAGAATCGATTAATATTCACCACCTGAAGTATTCAGGTCTTAACAACATTAACAAAAAAACTTATAAATACTAAGTTCTGTAACCGTTCAGAAATCTTTTTTTTACTAACTTATTCTCTAATTTACATTGAAAGGGCTAAGACACTTCCTGATTAACACAAAGAAGCATAACAACAGTGAAGAAGTTTTCAGAATATTTCAACGCGATAGTCCAGTTTCGACACACATGCTCCAGCGCATCACCAGTGATGTGTCCAGTGGCGATATCGATATGCACCTTCAGTTCCAGTGTGGTCGCAGATAGGGACGGAACAAAGACGTGATCCTTTACGTGGCCCCAGAGGAAAAAATCACATGATTAAGTCCGGTGAATTCATCGCCGTCGGTCCCGTGCCAAATCCAGCAGTATTGGATAGATGCTGGTTTCAAACTGTCCTGACGTCGCAATGAAAATGGGATGGGACACTATCCTGTTGTAGTATGAAATCAACGCTCTCATCACTCAGCTGGGGTAAAAGCCATTCAGTGACCATATTGAGGTAAATCATTTCCCTTACTGTCTGTTCTACAAAAAAAAGGGCCATATACTGTAAATTTGGAAACAGCACAAAACACATTGACCTTGGGGAATGCAAGTTCATGTTGAACAACTCGATTGGGATTTTCCATCTTCCAAATTCTCACGTTCTATCGATTGAATTTTCCATACAAATAATCTTTGCTTCATCACTAAAAACTTAATTAATAGCATCTGTTGCAGAACTACTAACCTGTACGACCTTCCCCAGGACGCTTCCTAGCGACTCGATTCCTGAAACGTCCCGTCCAACTCCTGAAACGTCCCGTCCGGTTGAAGCCACGGGAGTTATAAAGGATACAGGATCTCCTCTCGACTACCATGCTAAGAACGTTGACGGACCAACTGGCGATACCCACTCCTACTTATGGCTCCCTCCAAATCCCCTTAACCCCGGACAGTTTTAATGGATCTTATCAGCTGATGTATATAGTACTTATAGATATTTATCTATTCTTATCATCTAATAAAATCTTTCTTGTAAATA
>JAFIDM010126648.1:18968-29599 GCA_023159025.1 Thereuonema tuberculata | reverse complement strand
AAGATATGAGAAGTCATGTAGAACCAAGCCCCTAACTCTACAAGGCCTAACTCTACATGCCCTAACTCTAAAAACCCTATATCTTGGTCAAAAAGTATGGCTTGGCCGTTTCGTCGCTGTTGCACAGACAATCCCATGGAGTTACGTAAAGGATATGGAGTATGCAAAGGCATAGAAATTGATTTTTTTTACATGTGTTGTACTATCACGTCAGATTTTTTTTACATGTGAGTCTAATACTATCAGCTCAAAGCATCAATGCTTTCTTAAATAATAGACACCTGAATCAAATTCTTATTTTTCTTATATTTCCTTGAATGACTTCAGAGTTCACTGAAATTAAAATTCATTTCAATAAATTATTGTGCAATTTAGTTCTGTTAATTTGAATCTCTTTTCAAAACTTAACAAAATAAAGAGATTGAAATAAATCTGTTGATTTACTTTTAATCCCTTTATGTTTTAGAAATTCTCTGTACTTTTTAGTTATCGGAAGCCGAGTGGGTCTAGTCGCATTGGGCGTTTGAGTCTTGATAAGGGTAGTAAATGTAGTAATATACAAATGTTTTAAACGAGAAAATTTATTTTCTTTTAAAAAGAAGGGATTCCGCAATTGCAGACAAAATACTATCGAAGGTGTCCTTCCGCCTATTGCGATGCGTAAACAAAGAACCGATATAACTTAATACATTTTATATAGGTTCTTCAGCGTAAATACAGTTTCGAAGGAGTCGACGTGTAAATGCGATTGCGCAATATAGGTGACCTTCAGATAATCGAAAAATACTATCCTTTTTATATAAATATCAAATTCAAACAGTAGCCATAAATTATTATTCCATACAACTAACTGATTAAATCTATTGAATATAGGAAACATGGTGAGAGATGATTCGTCTGAATGTTTCGAGATGTGAGATGATAAGACTGAATGTTTCGTGATGTGAGATGATAAGACTGAATGTTTCGTGATTTCTCTGTTGATGGCAGCAACTGCTGAAAGACATTCAAAGATGAGAAAACGGAAATCTACTACAGATTGATAGTAAATAAAATTCGAAATTTATTGAACTCTGTCAATGACACCTATTGAATATTTTGAAAAAGATTTATTAAATCTTAATCTAGTTCTTATTTCTGCTTAAAATAATCTTAAGAATGTAAGGTTTAAGGGTTATAAGGGTGAAATACCAAATTTTAAACACACTAAAGTATATCCTAAGCTATTCATCGCTTAATGACGTCTGTGGGAAAAGCTCATTTTAGGAGAGAGGGCGAAGAAGTTCTTAATATATGCAATACCAAAGCTTTTTAAGATACAAGTTGGCTCGTACCTGGATTGCAGGCAAGATTGGATTCCAGAGCAATTTAGCGGTCGATCACCTTATAACTCAAATTAAAAATTTTGATGTATTTAAATTTTTCCCGATTGAAATAATTTTTTAAGATGAAATGAATTGTAATTTTTATCTCTAATTATAACTCAAATTTATTTTCCTTATAAAATATCTTTATAAATATTTTCTTTATGTATTTAAAACAGAACATTTCATTGATAAACTGTCGTAACTATATACAAAAAGTTTGCACTGTAAGGAAACTCAAAGTTTTCCTAGACTACGGTAATGTTTTAGAGAATGTAAATTTGCTAAACTCTCTTTCAGTGAAAATGCAGGGATTCCTCGTTCAAAAAAATCAACAAAATGAAACTGCTTAAAATAATCCAGTTTCTGAGATCTACACTTTTTTTCTTAAGATTGACATAAATTGAAGTGTTTATGAATTATCGGAGAAGAAATAATAAAATAAAGTCTTTTAAGTTCACTACTGTCATTTTTACAATTTAACAAATAATTAAGTAATACAAAGTAACGATTTTTTTAAATGGTGAAAGAAACAAACTTAAAATTACTTTAAAAATATTTACATCAAACAATTTAGTTTTGTTTTAAAATTGTTATAAAAAATTTTAACATAATTTTAATGTTTGTTTGTGGAAGTTCCTTTCACCAATTAAATTATGGATTTATTACAACACACGTAAAACATCACTTATTTCTAGAAAATAACGAAAAAAAAACACGAATTAAAGTTATCTTTTTTTTTTTTTTCAATATTTTTGCTTGCATTTTTTTTTTTGTAAATTTTTATTATTCTTAATTGAAAACGATGTCAATATAGTTAAAAACTAATTTTATTTTCCAATATTTGATGAAAATTACGGTGAAATTTGTAATTTCTGTCTTTGTATTATCTTTTAAAACTTCTTTTTTTCGATTTAATTATTTATTTATTTTAGTGTTTTAGACCGCTTATAAATGTAATATCACAATATTATTGTGGTAGTTTTGAAAACATTTTCTTTGTTTTTTTTTTTAAATGAAGCACTATTCATTATTTGAATATATGAGAATTTTCAAGTTGCAATCTATGTGACATCATGCTGAAATAGAAAATATCGGGATTTGCCACCCCTCTCCCCCCCTCTGCTAGAAAAATATCTTCTCTAAAGGTTTTAATATAAACTTAATGAATTCTATTTAAATTTTTAGAACTGTTTTTTTTTCTTGAGAAATCGAAATTCAATAAAAATTATTGTGGTGTTATGTTAGTAAGACTTGCTATCGCTTCAACATGTGCTCAGAGTATTGATGGTTTTATTCAACCATGCACTGACCTTTCAATTCTTGAAGCCATCAGATTTAATTCAAATTAACAGAATTCCTAAATAGGTGTTATAAAATACATTTACAATATTATCAAATATTTATTACTTTTACAATTTTCTAACCAATATCATCTTTTTAGTTGTAATATTAATAATTTCATGATCATTTGTTCATTTGTAACAAATAAAGTGAAAACGAGACTTATTAGTTCAAAGCAGAACTCAAAATGGATATTTACTGAAAACAAGAACTAAATTCAAGCAAACCTATTTTAAATCTGATAAAGTATAAGTTATGGTACTAATGTATTTCAAGTACAATTTTTAAAAATATAAATTTATTATTAATTTATGTTGGTAATATCTTACTTTGAATGAAAAAATTGGATAAAGTATTAACTCCTAATTTTGTATCTGCATTTTTCCACGGGCAAAACCTGACAATATACGGTAAATTTTGTATTTTTTACTGGACAAAAGGATTCACGAACTTACGTGTAGGTGGCGTAAGAACATTTATCAGTTCCAAAATCGTTTATTTTCAATTAAGACCAATAAAAATTATAGAAATGAAATGCTAGCAAAGAATATGAAAAAAAAAAAGTTGATGAAATTCATGAGATTTTTCTTCTTCTTTTTTTTTTGTTATTTAGATAAATAAGTGATTTTTACGTGAGTTGTATAATAATAAATCGTTGATTTAAATAGTGGAAGGAATTTAAAAGGAACTTAAAATTATGTGAAAAATATTTAACAAACAATTCAATTGGAAATTTTTTCGTAATTAGATACGATATTTTGTCAATGAAATATTTCTCTTTTAAATACATAAAGAAAGTATTTACAAAGATATTTATTAAGGTAAGTAAATTTGAGTTACCATATGTGATAAGAAAAAAAATCATTTAATCTAATTATTTTTTCCAATTGTTTTCTAAATTATCCCAAGTGAGTGACAATAAAATAATATTTCAATCGGGAAAAAATTTAAATACATCAAAACTTTTCACTTGAGCTATTCAGTGTCACTAAATTGCTCTGGAATCCAGTCTTGCCTGCAATCCATGTGACGTCATTGAGCTAGCCAATAGAAATTGTTTTCAAGGCAGAGCCAACCTTCTATCTTAAATAAACTTGGTATTATATATATTAAGAACTTCGTTCCTTCATCTCTTCCCAGTCAAAAATGATCTGTTCCCATAGACGTTATTATTTCAATAATCTTCGAATTTTATTTACAATCCAATCTGTCGATGTTTTGATAGAGCCTTTAATGTCTTTCCCTTTTCTCATCTTTGAAAGTCTCTTCAACAGTTGCTGCCATCAACAGAGAAATTACGAATGACCTCACATCACGTTTCCTATTGTCAAAACAGTTAATCAATTAGGGTTATATTGAATACTAATTTATGGCTACTAATGGATTTTGATATTTATGTAGAGAGGATAGTATTTTTCGATTATCTGAAGCCCACCTATATTGTGCAACCTGTACTGAATGGACTCCTTCTAAACTGAGTTTAGGCCAAACAACCTATACAAAATATATATAGGTATATACGTTCCTTCTTTATGCATCGCAATAGGCGGAAGGACATCTTCGACAGTATTTTGTCTGCAATTATCCCCCTTCGCCTTAACCCTCCGTCGGTCGCAACTCCTGGACTCCCGAGTACGGGCGCAGTGCGCCTGACAGGCGCCTGTTAGAAAACCACCTTTTGCAATTAATTGATGCAATTCTAATGCTTTTAAAGTGATTAGTGACCTTCATTAGGCTATACAAAGAAACACTATTTCAAATTTGAATGGAAAAACCTTGTTTATTACACTCAAAATAAGTATTACAAAAAAGACTGAAATTTCAGACGAAGTATCAAATTGCCTTCAGTTTTCATTACTAAAACAATCATAAATCCTTACAAATATTGATAAAACTTGGAATATTGGAATATTGAGCAGTGAGATGCATTGACCCACTAAGTGCAGCCTTGGCAGATCATATTTGCATGGGATAAGCAGATCGCTTGATGACATCTATAGCATTCGTAGTTCGACATCCATCTGTGATCCGTTTCTGCAGTGCAGATGATGCATCTACGTCTTTGTGGATGGGGGGAGGGAGGGATTTCTCCCGATCATCGATGGGACGATACCTTTTCAGAAGAATTGCAGGCTGCTTGGAATTCCAGTCATCTTCAAACTTCTTCATCTTCTTCAATCTTCTTCAAATGAAAATACACGAAAACGAATTCAAACCAATATATTTCCACAAAATATACTCAACTTTAGTATTTTTCGCTGATGAAATGAGCAAAATAAACAACTGTGATGATGAACAATGCAAAATACAAACCTTCCAAAAACGGACGAGTTCGGTCGCAGTGTGCCTCAGAGGCCACAAAGGTTAGATCTCTGCTCCGAGCGAATGCAATTGAAACTGACTAAGTGCATCACAAACACCGTTGAAAAATACGCGAGTATCTGGAAGGGCGGATCCCTGCGAGCTTTAGCGGCGGAGAGGAGAACAAAAATAATTGTGCTGTGCCTGTCAGGCCTACTGCGACCAACGGAGGGTTAAAAGAAAATAAATTTCGCGTTTAAAACATTTGCATATTACTACTGTATATTTACTATCCTTATCAAGACTCAAACGTCAGCTACGACTAGCCCCACTCGGCTTCCGATAACCAAAAAGTACAGAGAATTTCTAAAAAATTAAAGGGTTAAAAGTAGAAAGTTTTATTTTAATCTCTTTATTTGGTTAAGTCTTGAAAAGAGATGCAACTTAACAGAGCTAATTTGTACAATTATTTATTGAAATATATTATTAATTTCAGTGAACTCTGATCTTATTCAAGGAAATATAAGAAAAATAAGAATTTGGCTCAGTTGTCCATTATTTAAGTAAGTATTGACATTTACAACTAATAGGAACTGAGCATGCATCATTTTTAAAATTACTGTTTGAAAACCGTCTTTCTGAATTACTTCAAAGCTTTAAAAATGCGAAATACACGTTGTATATTTTTATATCCTCCTGGGAATTAAAACATGGGATATTATAGATTATACGAAATATCGTTCCTAATATCAAACGAAGAATCAGAAAGTATTAAAATGAATTTTCAGTTGAAATTCTCAAGTCTGTCCGTTGTCTTTATTTTTTATTCTTCAAGAAAATTTTGTAGTGGCTGTTTTTCATTTCCCTCATTCCTATCCGGCTTTATATAGTTAAGTAATGTAATTTAATTTTTATTTTTATATTCTGTACTATTCGAAATTGTAAATGATTGATTGAAATCTTTGCTTTGAGAAACTCGAAGAGACAGCTTTGAGTTTCGCAAGGCAAAGTTTACATTCAATCATTTGCAATTTAGAATATTTATAATTTTTACATCTATAACAATAATGAGCTTCCATTAAAAATGTCCTACAGTACAGGACGAAACGGCGTCTGGCGGTTTTTAAATTGATTTAATTAATTAATTAACATTCAAGGTTATAATTATTGATTTTTTTTTTCTTACATCAGTGAACTTCAATATTCTCTTCAATGTGAATTAATTGATTAAATTCCAATGGTCTTCAAAATCCAGTAAAGCTGACATGACTTTCAGGATACAAATGGGGAATATTTCTTATTCTCATGACAATTAGTCCTTAACTATTAGTTTTCAAAAAGTTTTTGGTTGAAACATTACTAATATTAAGAACTTTCTGTGAAACTATGGGTGTTTTGAAATGATTGGACAGTAACTATATAATGTTAGTTCACAATCTTCCGTTCTGTGGAAGCAGAAGAATTGATGTTTTCATCAAAGAAAATGTCTTTATTGAAATACTAGCTTCCATCATTAATGTAGTTGAACTATGATTAATGAATGCGATTTGAAATGAATTAATACTAGTATCGAAATTGGTAAACATAACTAAAATAGTTTTAAGTCAATCTATTTCAGATCTAATTAAATTGAATAGATTTTCTCATAGATTTAACTATTATTTTATCATATGTTTTATAATTGACTGAATATAGAGTCTTTACTTGCAAATTTATATATTTCCAATATCATAAAACGGATTGATTGTAATTTATTTGATTCTTATTTATATATAAAATACAATTACCTTATTCTTCCATCAAAAAATAAAAAATCCTACTTTTTTAAGCACACATTGTTCCATTGCTTTGGTTGAAAGAAATTGAATCATTAGACTTTCATCTATAACAATAAATTTCCCGATAAATTCAGAGAAGATTTAAAAAATATATATTAATTTGAAATAAGAACAGTTTATTATTCAAAGAACTCGAACTTCCAGTGATATTCTTACAGCTGATGTAAAATAAATAGCTGTTGATGTCTGATTTTATCTATTAGTCATTTCCGAATCTCAATATATTCCTTTATTTTCTTTTTTAAAATCTGTCTTTTTTTAATACAATGTTTATTTACAGAGGGAGACACTCGTAACTATTAATCCATATGGTAAAAATAGCAACTTCTCACTTTTAATTATCATCAATATGTAATCTATTGTAACGATTTCTTCCTTTTTAACAAAGCAAGTTTATCAAAATTAATAATTATGTGATCGTATTTTATAACAATGTAAACTTTGAAAATGGAAACAAAAATGTAATGATATTATTTGTCTACGATGGTTGTAATTAAAGTAGTGGCAACATTGATACAACGCAATATTTAACGAACGAACGCATACAAATTGCATTACATTCTTTCAATATAGTCACCCGCAAAGTCTATAACCGTTTGCCAAATTTCGGGACGCCGCGCCGTAGGGGACCGTTGGCAAGGCGTTCTCTGTTGATGACGGCGACGAAGCGCTCTAATGCACGGAGTACAGATGCCACGTCAGGAAATCGGCGGCCTAGGAACAGGTTCCTTCATCTTCGGAAACAGATCGAAATCATAAGGACTCATGTCTGGTGTGTACAGAGGGTGTTCCAATGCCACCGTTGCAATAAGAGCTGGACATTGTGTGCGACATGGCAACGTGCGCTGTCATGGAACACGATAGGGCGATCGTCTCGCAAGAAACGTGGACTTTTGCGCCGCATAGCCGGACGCAGATGTTGCTCCAGAAATCGGCAAAAGTAGTCACTGGTGACGGTTTATCCCGTAAGCAAAGCATGCGTAAGAATAACACCCTCGTAGTCGTATGCCACAATTAGCATGAATTAAAGCGCCAATCGTCACCCAGGTTGGCGTCCACAAAAATTTCGACAGGAACCCAGTCGGGAGAAGGTTATGCTTACGACATCGTACTCCGTGCAGTAGAGCGTTCCGTCGCAGTCATCGACAGAGAACGCCTCATAAAAGGTCCCCTAAGGCTTCCCGACATTTGACAAAAGGTAATAAACTTTGAGGGTGGTTATATTGAAGTAATGTAATGCAATTTGTACGTGTTAGTTCATTAAATATTGCGTTCTATCAATGTTGCCACTACTTTATTTACAGCCCTCGTATTTTCTTTTACTACTTTAAAGCAGAAATCCTTTTTGTATATAGCTAATCAATATTTTATTTCTATATTTTTATTAATATTTTTAACTTTCGAAAACATATTTTGTAGTTAGAAACTATAAAATTTTAAAACTATAAAACAATAAGCCAACAAGGCACAAAAACAAAGCAAAAGAATTCACCCCTGAGCTATCTTCGCATCGGTGGGAGTCTGAAATGTGTAGAGAAACTTTATATTTTTAAATTTTTTTAATGACAATTGTCGTTGTAAGTAATGGAATTTGAATTTCATTTATTTTTCAGGGAAGATCTAAATAAGATACATATTACTATTCTCTTTCTTCTTTTTTCATTCTAAATTAATATCGAGAAACTAAAAACAGATGTTTATTATTTATCCTTTTATGCATATCAAAAAAACAAAAAAAACAAACAAGGGATCAGCAGATGGGAATAAGTTTGTTCAATCCACGAGAAGTTTTGTAGGATTTCATTGAAATTCCAGATTTTTAACATTAGATAACTATATGTCACGAAAACTTTATAATTTTATTCAATTCGCAATTGAAGTAAATTATTTTTTTTATAATAACTACTTTTATGTAAATTGTTTAATCTCGTTAGAAATTTATTTACCAATTATTATTGCTTACTGACCTCATTTCTTAAAAAAATCAATTTTCTTAGTTAAAAAATTTCTGTTTATGTTTATAGTATATTTGCTTTAAGAAGAGGAAGTATCCAAAAACTATAATAACTTTAAAGGTAACTTGTGTTTTTCAGATTTCTTTGTTCAGAAATTCTAATTTTGTAAATTGTAATATCTACGAAATACAGAATTAAAGTTAATCTCTTGCTGAAAAATTATTAAATCCATAAATATTTTATGAAAAGGCCTACAGTCTGTTTGAGATTTCTGTGGACCATTATTAAACACAGACGTATGTTGTCTTTCAGTTAGTTTGCAGCAGAATGAATAGTTCTAAATAAAATCATTGTTTTAGTTATTCAACGATAAGAAACCTTAATTCAGTTATTCAACAGTAAGAAACCATAATTTAGTTGTTCAACAGTAAGAAACCATACATCTGTACACTGTTGGGTACCTAAGAATAGTCAACAAATCTTAGACGGATGATAAGACCAATTAGATTTACTTCAATATCAGCATTTGCAAATTAAAAAAGAAATACTAGCATAGAGCAAATAGAAAATTGCTGTATTTCAAACGAGTTTCTAAAGGTAATTTTGTTATCTCTAAATATATCTTTCCTTAATAAGAGAGGCTTTGAAAAAAATAGACTCTTCAAGAAGATATTTTCAAAGGTTCAGAAGTTAGCAAACAAAGACAGACAGACTGCTTTTCAGAGTTAGACTTTTCTTTTCGAAGACTAATGATTTCATTTTTCTAATGTCGTTTAGAAAATAGAGAAAATTAAAATTTTATTTAAATAAAAAAGTAAAACATTTATCGCTTTAAGTTTTCGTATATATTTCAAAATTCAAAATTATCGACGAATTTCATAAATTAACTTCAAAAAATTATTTAAAAAAATAACTGAAATTCCATTTATAAATACAAAGATTAAAATATTGAGTTAAATTTAATCTTCAAAATAGAATAACTGGCTCAAATATTATATTATAACAGTATTATTAATTTATAACGGTTCCACTTTTTTCATAAGGAATAAATTTATTTCCCTTCTTGTATTTAGTCAGTATAAAATAAAGTAGTTTTTTAAAAGAAGACTTGGTTAATGAGTAAAGAATATTTTCAATTATTTTTTTTTACTAAATAATAAACAATTAATGAAGAATTTTAAACCACCATACACCACAATTAAAAATAAAATTTATGTACAATAAATACACGAGTACTTTAGAAATGGCTACATTTCTTTGTCAAGTGGTCAGAATACAAGTTTCAGAATATAAGGTCTAAAATCCAGTGGAACATGTGACATCAGACGGTTCCATTGAATGTCATGGAACAAGACAAAAGTTTCATTCGGACATGACAATGGGGGAGGGGGATTAAAAAGTGAATCAGTAACTTAATAAAATTGTGAATAAAAACATATCAAATTACAAACTCATGAAACCCATACTGTGGAATAGTAAAAACAGATAAATTATCGTTGTAACATCTTTTATCAGTAACAATGAAATACATAGTCCTTACTTTTTCTTTTGAAGTCATGTAATTCCCAAATTATAACTTGAGGTTTATCATAATATAAAGAATGCTTAGTATTAATAATATGGTCAACTATTAAGTAATTAAGATCTCTGCATCTTATTGCATTAGCGTGCTGTGCTATACGTTTCTTCAATGTTTGGCGATTCTCACTCATATATCTACATCGATCTTCATTGCTAGAGATCTATAAACCACACCCCTCGTATTGGCATCAGCTACTTGATATTCATCTTTAGTTAAAAATATCTTGATTCATTTTGTTTCATGTGTT
>JAFIDM010126648.1:0-13968 GCA_023159025.1 Thereuonema tuberculata | reverse complement strand
TTGAGGCGAACCAATAATCGTGGAGCGCATAAGACCAATGCCATTTTACCGACGGAGGGGGGAAGAAGTACCAAGAATATTTAAAACTGACAGCCATAATGAAGAATGTTATCCACCGATACTTTGGCATTCTACGATTTTCCACTCTTATTTTACAACTTTAATATTCATTGCAAATACTAAACCTTATACACCTCTGCTAAACCAATAACTTAAATGGTTGATTAATAATAGCAACTAATCCATTTAAAGCAAAAACAATGGATAAGGTTAATGTTATTGTAACTTTACAATTAGGTAGATGTTTAAATTTAATTTAATTTAGTTTTTTAAAACTGAAAAAAATTGTATCGTTCTCTTTCAGCAGAAATTTCAATTTGAAAATAAAGTAAGTTTTGTTTTTTTTCAGTCTTTTTTTGAAAAATTTAAAGTTAAATTTAGAAAAACAACGAAAGGAAAAAAATAAAACAACTTTCAAGAATTCTTTGAACATTCTTTTATTTAGTTATGTTTTGATTTTGTTATGAAATATTTATAATATTATATGAAAAAAAACCAGAAATACGATAGTTATTGCAAAAATTTTAAATTTTTTCTGTCTCCTTTTAACTTAGCATTTTTAAAGAAAGTATTTTGTTTCTTAATTTGTAAAGTTTTTATAATTTAATTAATTTTTGAATAATAATAATATTAAATTTTATCAGTTGATTAAATGCTCATATAAAGGGACACGTTCTTAATTTACTGTTCTTGATTTTCCTTAAGAAGAATATAGAAAATAACATATTCAAAGAACATAAATTTGACACAAAGGATTGATTCACTTTGTTCGATATGTTGCTTGTTTTGCTTGTAGATTATTATTTCCAATATGTCAGTTTATTAAATCACTTAAATTTCCTCTAGGTTTAAATCTTGCAAAAATTCCACAAGTACATTCCTATGAGCAAAGAGAAAGAATCTACAGAAAGTACTAAAGATACTTTCGAAACAAACAAAAATATCAAGATAAAGGAATTTAGTAGGCTTGCCAAAAAAACTGATAGAAAAACAGTTGTATCAAAGAAAAGCGACTGAAAATGCAAAGGAAAAGTTTAGATTAATTTATTTTCGTTCTCATGAGGCTCTTCTTCTCCGATGGTGACTCATGAACAAAGGATATATTTTTATAATTAATAATTAATATGTTTTTAAAATCATCTTCACTTAATGTGATTGTAGATGAAACAAATGTCCTTGTAAAAATGTATATATAAAACAAAACAGTCATATCCATCCGCCTACATTAACGATTGGTATTTTAAATCTGCATAGTAATTAAATACTTCAAAATATAATGTTATTTCGTTAATAAGTTTTCGAAAAAAGGGAACAAATAATGTTCAAGAATCGAGAAACTATTCTCGGAAATCACTGTAACAATCAAAATTAACAATGATCACTATAAATAACAACAAAAACTTTTAATATAGATAAAATTTATAACAACAGTTTTTTTTCCTAAAACTATTTATTATTCTACTATTTATCAATATTCATAATTTATGACGACAGCTATAACTTGTTTTACTATGTGGTTTCTTCTTTACTATTCTATTAACGAGAAAGGGTATTAAAAATTATTTTATTTGCTTTATTTAAATTTTTAAAACACCAAAATCAACAGAAAATTATCAATTTGTCTGAAATTGATATTTGTTGAGTGTCAAATCTGGCTGAAAATGTTTTTCAAATAAAAGCAGATTCTTTCATCTACATATCAGCATTTCTAAATGTCAAATATATTCATTAACATAGATGCTCCGGTGCTGTTAAAAAAGATAGTTGATTGTGAAAAAGAGTTAATCTTAGAAGGATTGAAGAAAACCGGGGAGAAACAACATGAAGCCACTAAACCTAGATTTGTTTTGATTGTCATAATGTTTTGAGCTTTATATGTGGTTGCTTATTATTATACAGCTAAAGATTATACATTTTTATATTCAAAGAAGATAAATTTTTAACGTATGTGTAAAGAAACATTATTCGTTTTAAATATGCATCTTACTATTTGAATGGAAATTTAAGTCATTTACTCACTACAACGAATTTTAGACTTTTTGTTTTTGAAAGATGTATGTTTTTTGGGAATTTGGGAAAATTGTTAGCAAGGAAAAACAATTATTTGATCTCAATTAAACTTCAAATTTTAAACTTTTTTTACCTAGATACGACACGTTTTTGGTACTGATAAATTTTCTTATGGTACCTACACGTAAGTTCGTGAATCCTGTGGTCCAGTAAAAAATACGGGTTTCTTTTCTCGTGAAGAAGATTTTGGTAATTGCTTACTCCTAAAAATCTAAAAATCTCTTTTATTCTTTTATTCTGTGCTTACATATCTTATGCAAACAGATTTTTTTTTTCTGAATTTTTTATAATTCAGTCATTACTTCTCTGCCATTCCTTAAAACATTTAACGACGATTTCTAAAATTTAAAAAAAAACTAAATATAATTTGAAAATCTATCTGAAATAAAATTTACCTTAGATTGTCATGTTTTGCCCTTGGAAAAATGCAGATACAAAATTAGGAGTATTAAGATATTACCAATGTAAGCTAATAATATATTGATATTTTTAAAAATTGTACTTGAAATATATTAGTACCATCAATTATACTTTATCAGCTTTAAAATAGATTTGCTTGAATTAGTTCTTGTTTTCAGTAAATTTCCATTTTGATTTCTGCTTGGAACTAATAAGCCTCGTTTTCACTTTATTTTTTTCGAATGTTTAAATGATTATGAAATCACTAATAGTACAACTAAAAAGATGATATTGGTTTACAGTTGGAAAAGTAATAAATATTTGAATATATTGTGAATGTTTTTTAGAAAACCTATTTAGGAATTCTGTTAATTTGAATTTTATCTGGTGGATTCAAGAATTGAAAGGTCAGTGTAGGGTTGGAATAAAACCATCAATACTCTGAACACATTTTGTAGCATTACTTAAAACCAAATCATATAATTTTTTAATGAGTTTCGATTTCTCAAGAAAAAAAAACTGTTTTAAAGATTTCAATTGAATTTATTACGTGTTTATTGAAAGCATTAGAAGAATGGTTTTCATTTGAGCATTAGCATAGATTGCAACTTGGAAATAATCATATATTGTAATGAGGTATTGTAATAATTATTTATGTTTAATTATTTAAATAATTATGTGTAATTGCAATCTGTCAAATCATGTTTCTTTTATTATTTGCAAAGTTAATTATGTAAATTAGGTTGGTAGCGAACCCCTATAAATGGACGGCCATAAGTGGATACTAGGACAGTGAAGTAGAGGGGAGTTCGTCATGAGGTTGGACAGATAGCTGACACGTGATAGGCGAGTCGACAGAAGACGAGAGGTTGAACGGAGCGGCCGGCAAGAAGACGCTACCCGGGATACGAGACGTGTGGTCGTCGAGTGAAATTGATGGAAGCGTTAGTCGCCGAAACAAGGGACCCGTCTGCGTTTAGAAGCCACCGCAGTTCACTCTACTCGTACGGTCAACAAGAACCGAAGAGCCTGTCAGCGGAATCTCGAAGTGAAGATTAGAATACTTCTCGGAGAGTCAACCTTAATTGAGTATTAAGTAATTTAGAATTATTTGTATAATTTAGTAATTGAGTGTCGAGCCGATACTCTATTGTAACGTTTCGTTCCATTAAATCAGTAAATTAAACTCTGTATAATTTAAGAATAGAACAGTTAAATAAAACTATTATTGTAAAGCCACCAAACTCCCCCACTTCATTACATATATTCAAATAATGAATAGTGCTTCATTAAAAAAAAAAAAATGTTTTCAAAACTACCGAAATAATATTTGTGATATTATATTTATAAGCGGTCTAAAACAATAAAATTTGTTAGGGTTTTTTTTTTTGTTTCTTTTTGATAGAAATAAGTGATGTTGTACCTGTGTTGTAATAATCGTTAATTTAAATGGAGAAAAAAACTTCCATAAAGAAACATTAAAATTATGTTAAAAAATTTTTATAACAAGTAATTTCGAAACAAGACTAAATTGTTTCGTGTAAATTGCAATGTGAAGGGTTTTTCGGGGCGGAGTTATCGGATCCTTGTTCTCCCTGTTGCTTATGTCGACGCACTTGAAAACCTTAGCACTGTTCGTATTGTTGCCTCCTTGGGTATAACGGTTGTCGCCACCTACACTCCGGGATGCACTTGCGCATTTTTGGTCGGAATTAAAAGTCTCGCCGCCAGAGACCAGTGACGATCTTTCACCATTGTTAACCAACTCCAACTCCGTCATTCCTGCGAGCCTCGCCGTCCAAGCACTCGCGCTCTGACCGCTCTTCCCCGCGTCTTCGCGGGACGATGCTCCACACAGGCGCACGGAGCCCAAACGCTCCAACCGGCTCGCACGACACCAACTCATTAACTCTGTCTAACTAACTCATCCTCCAGCTCCCTTCTCCGTTCTTTCGCGCCAAGAAACAACCACATTATTTTTAACCAATAATATTTTTTTAAACGTTACACGTGCTACACTTTTCCCGCGCTGAATCAACACTGCTCTTCCCATCCCCGGAAGTGATCTTGAATTCAGCAGTGAGAAACCATAAGTTTCTCATTAAAGCAAATTACGGTGATTCCTCGTTTTTCTCTTCTAAAATGTTTTATATTGAAATTCCTCAATGGAACCCCGATAAAAAGTGAAAAGAAAATAATAACATCTATTAAATAAATACTTCTTAAACAGCAATGATGTATATATCAATCAATCAATATATTGACCTTAAACTATAAAACAAATATAACATTCAAATAATCATTATTTTCTCACCATTTTAATTTTCAAATTCTTACTATCGGTCACTAGCAACGTGACAGCGCGGTGGCTTTAATCTTATTTCATTAATCATAATGTATGCACGTTAAATTTATTTATATTAAATAAAGCCGTTTGTTTATTTTCAGTCTTTATTTCAACTTTCACCAAATAATAGCCAAAATCCTGGACAATAAAAAATGGTTTGGTTCGAGACTTCTCACATCCCTCGCTGCAAGTATCAGTTGACCTCACCCACACTGAATATTTATTGAACTGTTCCTTCCCCTATATAAAGACTGTATTTTGTATATATTGTATTTGTCACCTGATGATGTTAGTAGTTGCACTAACGAAATCGATTGTGTAAGCTGTGAAGCTTTTATTATATTTTGTATTTTTAGTATGTGCGGTGGCTTTAATCTTATTTCGTTAACTAATATGTTTTCTTTAATATTATGTAGGTGTTATTATACCACTGATTATTTTTCATGTAGAGTAATCGATAAACTGAAATTGCTCAAAATGAGACAGGATCTTCATGTTTTCTCCTTGTGCTTGTCTCCATACTTACTTTGTTAATTATGGCTTTGCAGCTGCATAATAACTAATTGTTTTTGAATTTTGACTTTTGAATTTCATTTATCTGTTTTATTTATAATTTAGGAATTCTCAAGATCAAAATGAAATCTTTTCTTTTGTTTTGGTCATCATTTTATCTCGATAATGATAACATTTAAACTAACAAAAACGCTGTTCTCTTTTTTTTTAACCTTTTATTGAGCAATTTCATTCTATGAATATCAAAATTCTTCTCGTTGTATGCTCATTACGGTAAAACGGCTTGGCCCATCTGGTTTAAATTTGGTAAATTGGTTATTTATCATATTTATCCTCGAAACGGAAGTACTGCATATCATACAACGCCGTAATTAATGGTTTTAATTTTCGAAATTCCTCTTGTTGCATAAAGTGTAGGCTATTTTTTTGCGTAATATATTGTGAAGCCTTGAAAATTAGATCTTTAGTTATGGAGGTGAAGATAATTTTTGAGGCTTTACAACATATTACGCAAAAAAAACAGCCTACACTTTATGCAACAAGAGGCATTTCGAAAATTAAAACCATTAATTACGGCATTTGTTTGAAATGCAGTATTTCTGTTTCCAGGATAAATATTATAAACAAAGTAAAGGACTTCTTATGGGTTTGGCTGCATCTGCGCTCCTTGCAGAATGGACTATGCTATATATATTGAGGATAAATCTCTTGATATCCTGGACATTGGACAAATTAAAATTACATTATTTGTGCATTATGTTGATGACATTCTTTTATATGCAGAGTCGTCTATTTTACACGGTATTTTGGACATTTTAAATCAAATTAGCCAAGAGGTTCAATTTGAAATTGAAAGGGAAAAGAACTGCGGTATCCCCTACCTCGATGTTCACTGAAGGCGAGCTGAAGATATGTTTCACACTTCGGTTTACCGTAAGGCTACTAACGCCGGCATCACACTAAATTTTAACTTCCAAGTGCCTTTATCATTTAAAATCAACATCATTACAATGTTGGTACAAAGGAGTTTTAAGTTGTCTAGTTCTTCGGAATTATTGGATTTTTATTTATTTGATAATTACAGCAAAACATATGTTAATTAACAGTGACTACCCGAGGGATTTTCTCGACAAGCATTTCAAAAGAGTTATTAGTAGTCATTACAACAACTTAGCAACTGTAAAACAAACTGAACCACGTAAGGAGTTTGGTTCCATCACATATCATCCGCATATTTTTCCTCAGCTTAGAAAGATTTGCAAACCTTACAATATATGCATTACTTCCGCTGCCAAATCTTCTATTGCGGCTTGCTTCACAAAAACAGTCGATCGTGATGTTCCCACCGTTGGAGTGGTGTATGCGCTCCAATGCGTACATCACCCATGTCTTTATGTTGGGCAGACCCAACGGGCCCTATCTGAGCAGATGGGGGAGCATCGGAGGGCCTACAACTCCAGAAACTTACAGAAAAGCATATGATATTAATCCAGTCTAGATTAATAACGGTTATTAATAAATAAACTTTTATAAAGGAAACATTTAACAAGTTTTGGAAATTTGCCAAGATAAGATTTATATATCGAATTGTTGATTTAAGCAGAAATAGATATTTCTAGTTGAGAAGTAATTTAAATTATCGAGAGGATCGATCCACAATATGTTTGTGTTTATTATTAAATATGAAGACAGTTATACTTCTTAATTATTACTGAGAATCACTACTTTGTGAAAGAACTGTGAATGTTAACTTTAGAAGTGAAAAGTGAACTTTACTTTTGTGTGATTCTTTGCGAGTTAATACAACGAACTTAATATCAAAGATAACTTGTTGAATACATATATAAAGAACTGTTAATCTTAAAGTATCAAGATACAGTTACTGCTGGATAAATGTATAGACTTATTGCCAATCATATCAAGAAGATAATTGTCGAAATTAATAGATTGTTTTTGTTGTTTTAAGATTTCTAAAAGAAGTAAAGAATTGAGAATCTTGAATCTTGAGTGTTTGTTGTTATTGTTAACATAGTACAACCCAGTACGTACACAAATAGACTTATTATTATTTATATTTTTCTCACTTTTAAATTTGATCATCTAATTTGGTAAATTGATTATTTGCGAATGAACATTTCGTACCATTTCCTCGCTGTGTCTGCCTGTGCAAAGTAAATGTTGGCCAACTGAGATGTTTCATCCCAAGCATTGAATTTAGTGATCCTGTGTAATCTTTCAGCCATCGGACTGGATCTTCCTCCAACCATCGGTAGAAGATGATTGGTTCTCGGACTCGATGAGATTGAACAGGAGTGGCTGCGACGCTCGCATATGTTGCTGTACACGCATCTGGCATGTCGATATTTGCTGGTGGGAGTCCACGCAATCTTCGGCTCTGGCGAATTGATCCGGGCGGGAGAAGGCTGGCTTCCTCTCTGAGTGGAATGGTGGTAAGTTCGATGAAGCTTTGAAGCCGGGTTTCAGGCACAAAAATTATGGTGTGAAATCTGTGGTGACTGGTTCGTAGTAAAAAGACTGAAACTGGGACTAGCTGGATCTAAACTGAATTCTCAGAACTGTGTGAACTCAACTGAACTGTTTATTTTCGAGATTACATGGGTATTTAAAGACTATGTACAATGATCTGATTGGTTGTGGCTTTAACAATTGATTGGTTGATTTTAAATAACATGTAATCACAGCGGGTTTTAAACCGTTGTGATTTAAATTAAAGTGAATTAAAAAGGACGCCACAACCGTTAAGAATTTAAAAATAAACAGATTAACAGATAAATTTTGAAACGTACAGAAAATTAAATAATGATTGATTAGAACAGTAGAAAACAGAATAACTAAAATACAATGGATAAAACAATGATACAACTATAAAAATCACTACAATATTGCAAAAATGTTAAATATTTTCGGTCTCCTTTGTTTAATTTAGCATTTTTAAAGAAAGTATTTTGTTTCTTAATTTGTAAAGTTTTTATGATTTAATTTTGAGTAATAATAATATTAAATTTCATATGTTGATTTTAAATGCTCATATAAAGGGACACATTTCTTGAGTTTACCGTTTTTGTTTTTCCTTTAGACGAAAATTAAAAAAAAAAATATTCAAAGAACATGAGACAAAGGATTGATTCACTTTGTTCCATATGTTGTTTGTTTTGCTTCTAGATTATTCTTTCCAATATCTCAGTTTTTCAAATCCTTTATGTTTAAATCTTGCCAAATTTCCACAAGTGTATTCTTATAAGATAAAGATTGTACAAGAATATACTTTACATAGTTTTCGAAACAAACAAAAAATATCAAGCTAAAAGTATTTAGTTTTAAATAAAAACTAAAAACCTGCCATAAAAACTGATAGAAAAACAGTTGTAACAAAGAATACTGACTGAAAATGCAGAGGAAAAGTTTGGACTTATTATTTTTAGTTCTCGTGAAGATCTTATTCTTATTTCCATTCTCCCATGGTAGCTCATGAACAAAGGATATATTTTTATAATTAATAGAACTTCACTTAATGCGATTGTAGAGGAAGAAAATGTTTGTGTAAGTTACTAGCAGTAAGTTACATATAGAGCATTAAAAAAAAAAATATTTATTTAGCAAATTAATATTGAAATCGGAGAATAACTTCCCAGCCCGTTGGGGCCTTATCCGCTTAACTCAGGTGTCTGCGGGTTGGTGCGACCCACAAAGGTTTGCGCCACACACATTTTTGTATGTATCTTGCAAACGCAGAAACTTTTATGAATGACTAATACAACTTTCAAATAGCAACATTTTCTCAATATAATGTTCTCTTCCAACTTTTATACTTATCGTTTAAATGAAGAAAAAAAACAAAATTTGACCCTTTAAAAGGCGATATCTTGGAAAGCCAAAAATTTTTTCGAAAGATTTTTGTAGCATTATGTTTGTCTTATAAAGATCTACATTTTATCCTTTTGCATGACTAATCTATCGCTTATAGTTTGGTTCAAAAAATTGGAAAAATCGTAGTCTTATGACAATGACAGACAGAATAACGCTTTTATAATATGTATCTATTAAATAAAACTGTCATTCATCCCCATTTTTTTTAAATTATTGAACGTAGGGCCGTGAGCACATTCAACGTGAGCTTTTATTCTTCTTGATTTCTCGCTGTAACCCTACAATGGTCAGAAATGGTGAAACTTGTTTTCAATTTAAAATTTTCACAATTCTTCATTGCCATAGACGGTGGAAGCAGAGAAAAAGCAGAAGAAAAAGAACACAAACAAGAAAGTAAACGTCCAAGCCAACGCCGGGATTCGAACACAGTTGCCGGCGTATCAGTCTCCTAGGAGACCGTCGTCTAATCCACTAGACCACATCTGCATGGTAATTAAATATTTCAAAAGGCAACATGTTGTTTCCGTTTGAAAGTTTTCGTAAAAAGTGAACAAGTAATATTCAACTATCGCGAAACTATTCTCGGAAATCACTATAAATTAACCGTGATCACTATAAATAACAACAAAAACATTAAAAAAATATTTAAAAATTGTTTTTGCTACAACTATTTATCATCTTATTTTTTTTTTTTCGTGTATTCATAATTTGGGACGACAACTAAAAGTAAAAGAAGTTATAGTTGTCTTCCAAATTATGAATGATTTCTCGTTAATATAATAGTAAAGAAGAAACCACAAAGTAAAAGAAGTTGGTGGTTTCTTCTTTACTATTGTATTAACGAGAAAGTGGATTCAAAAAGTATTTTACTTAGTTCATTTCAATTTTTAAAACATCAAAATCAACTGAAAATTATCTATTTGTCTGAAATTGATATTTGCTCAGAGAGGCAAATCTGGCTGAAAATGTTTTTTCAAATAAAAGCAGATTCTTTCATCTAAATATCAGCATTTCTTAAAATCAAGTAAATTCATTCACAGAGATGCTCCGGTGCTCTTAAAAATGATAGTGGATTGTGAAAAAGAGTTAATCTTAGAAGGATTGAAGAAAGTCAGGGAGAAACAACATGAAGCCACTAAACTTAGATTTGTTTTCTTGAAAATGTTATAATATTATGAGACTTTACATATGATTGATTATTATTGTACATCTAAAGATTATACGTTTTTTGATTTAAAGATTATAAATTTTTAACAAATCTGTAAAGAAACATTAATTGTTTTAAATATACATCTTACGATTTGAATGGAAATTTAAGTCAATTTCTCACTAGAACGAATTTTAGGCTGTTGTTTTGAGTGATGTCTGTTTTTTTTTTTTTTGAATTTTTAATTGAAATTGTTAACAAGCAAAAATACAATTATCTGATCTCAATGAAAATTCTCATTTAAAACTTTATTTTCTTTTTCTAGATATGACACGATTTTGGTGGTGATAAATTTTCTTAAGGCATCTGTATCTTAAGTTCGTGAATCCTGTGGTCCAGTTCTATGGACTCTCTGCTGAAAAAACCCGGTTCAATTTCTGGCTGAGATCTGGTTCTTTTCTCTGAGATATTCACTACGAAATGGGCTTTTGTAAAACGAGGTGCGGATTTATGTCGCTAGATTAAAGTCAGAAGGACAGTGGACTTACTATTCTACTCTAACCTCATCCCAATGGAAGCACAAATATTGGAGCCATAACTTCCAATAGCACAAAACAGCCTTTATGGTAGAGGACGATTAAAATAATTTCGCTTACATCAATTAAACTAATTCAAATGATATGAAAACATCTACAAATTTAAAAGCATACTACAGAAGATTCCATTGTTCTATCAAGAGAAATTTATGGATTCTTGAAAGGGTTCTTGTGGGGATTTTAATCTTCTAAATGAGTAACTTTCTCCAGGAAGTTCTATTCAAGGAAATTTTCAAAATTCAATCAATATTTATAATCAGCCAATTTCAAGAACATGGATTCAGATGTTGAAAAGTTACTAAAACGGAATTATAAATTTTCCTTTACTGATTTCCATAGCTTCACGTTTCTATTTGAAAAATAGGATAAATTTGACCATTTCATTCTTTAAATACCGATGTTTAAAACTCTAAAATATCAATCCACATCATTGAAAGAAATTATATAAAAAAAAAAAAAAAAATTCCTAGTTTCTGCAGATTACACCTCATTTTATTCCTTCAAAGACATAATTAGAAAAAAATGGCTCATGCATATTTTATTGGAATGTTTAGTTTAAAATATAGTGTTTCTTTTCGAAGAAGATTTTGCTAACTATTTACTCCTAATAATCTAAAAATCTCTGATATTCTTCTCTTCTGTGCTTGCATATCTTATGAAAACAGAATTATTTTTTTTATATTTTATCAAATCATTTTAATTTGTCATTACTTCTTTACCATTCTTTGAAAAATATTCACGACAAATTCTGAAAATTTAGCAAAAGTACATCTATTATGAAAATCTATCTAAAATTAAATTTATCTTAGATTGTCAGATTTTGCCCTTAGAACAGTGTTTCTCAACCTTTTAGTACTTGCGATCTAATTTTCAATCACAATTCTCAACGCCCCCCCCCCCTAAAAAAAACAAACTCCAAACCTATCTGTTCAACCAAAAAAAAAACCTCCAAACATATCTGTTCAAACAAAATAAAAAAAAAAAACCTCCAAAAAAGTGAATCAGTAACTTAATAAAATTGTGAATAAAAACATATCAAATTACAAACTCATGAAACCCCTAATGTGGAATAGTAAAAACAGATAAATTATCGTTGTAACATCTTTTATCAGTAACAATGAAATACATAGTGTTGAAAGTGGACCACATACACAAGGAAACAAACAAAAAGACTATTTAATAACATGTTTCGGGAATATAATTTCCCATCTTCAGATTATAACAGAAAATAAAACTTCGGAACCTACTCGTCCCGAGAAAATTATTTGAATATCAAAGGAACAAAAGAATTTGAAAAGTAATAAGTTAAACAATGCTA
Source organism: Thereuonema tuberculata (assembly GCA_023159025.1). Lineage (NCBI taxonomy): Eukaryota > Metazoa > Arthropoda > Chilopoda > Scutigeromorpha > Scutigeridae > Thereuonema > Thereuonema tuberculata. Next base: position 1,630 of record JAFIDM010126648.1, on the reverse strand, counting down.
AAGTTACATCATTAAAAATTATACAATTAAAACAATGAAACAGGAAATTTAAATGATAATGACAACATTATATCTTATTTAATACCATACTCGAGCGCGTTAAGAATGGATACCTCAGTATTGTAACAAGGGATAGACATGGATTTAATAATGAGCGACTCGTGAAACTTCCCTAGATAATCATCTTTCTCAATAGTATAAATAACTGGACTGTTAGTTAATATTTTGTGGCCAGTTGCCTTATGATGGACATTAGTAAGATAATTTTTGTTATTATTTGTGATGGCACTTCTGTGCTCGTTCATGCGGATACCAACCCTTCTTTTAGTCTCACCAATATATCTGCATGTTTTTACGCCTCCCTCACATTCGATGCCATACACCGCCGCTACCTTGTCATTATTATTAATAGATATTTTATTTGAACATAATATACTACCAAGTGTGTTTTTGGCTTTATGAGCCAATTTTATGGTGACATTTCCTAACAATGGAGTTAACTTAGTAGTAAAATTGTCATCAAATGGAATGGAAACATATCTAGTAACAGCATTGCTTCCAACCCTTTGATTTCTACTAGCTTTTAAGACCTTATCAATATATTTATTAATAAATCCCAAAGGGTATCCATTACCTAAGAAAATATTTCTGATATTTTGTAACTCATTAATCAATAGTATTCCTTTGCTACAAATTTTGATCGCTCTTTTGATTGCCACACATAAAGAGTTAACCTTATATTTAATTGGACCAGCAGCAGAAAAGTGTAATTTAATGTTGGCATTTGTTGATTTTCTATATACCGTAGTGTCAAATTGCATATTATTTCTAATTATCAAGATGTCGAGGAATGGGATCCTTCCTTCATTTTCAAATTCGATAGTGAACTGTATGTCTTGGTGTATGCTATTGAAAACATCCACGACTTGATTAATATAGTATTTGTTGACAACGATGAACGTATCTACACATAAATGACACATTATTATTAACAGTATGTTCACTCCAAATTTGCTGTTCTATGTAATTCATGACAAATTCAGCAATTACAGATGAAGAAGGAAGCCCCATAAATAACCCATGCTTTTGCAAGAAGACCTTTCCTTGAAATGTAAACCATTGTATACTAAACATTGCTTCTATCATACTCATCAAAACATCGAATGGTATTAGATCTTTCTTACATTTATTAACATCTAACTCATAAATAAATTTAATAGCATCTTTTATAAGATCTAAAGATAAAGACGTATATAGGCTGGTAACATCAAAGGAAACCATACAATCATCACCCTGTAATTTTACTTTTTTGAGTTCATTAATAAAGCTTATATTATTATTTACACAGAATTTGGATTTGTAAACCAATTTAGTTAAGCCTTGGACAATAACTTTGGATAATCCCATTATTGAAGTATTTCTACAAGCAATAATGGGTCTGATTTTGTAAAAACCATTCTCCTTATCTTTGTGGATTTTTGGTAAACCTTTGAACTTGGGAAGTATCTTGTAGCTGTTAATGTGTTCCATGTTGTCTTCATCGATAATACCATTATTGTACAAACTTCTAATGATTTTCTTCATTCGAAAAATAGTTAATTTCTCAGTATTCTTGCTGCCTATCAAACCT
>JAFIDM010126647.1:16521-29601 GCA_023159025.1 Thereuonema tuberculata | reverse complement strand
TTATATACATATAAATATATGTATAAAAAAATACTTAAGGAAACCGATGTTGGTTAAACGAGCTTCAGGTTAACAGAGTTTCAAATAATCGAGGTTCTACTGTAACTTCAAATAATACTTAGATTTACATGCCTATCTGCATGTTGTAGGCTGAACAACTGGGCTGTTCGAGTGGCACTTTTTTGGTTTCATAAGAATATCGCAACCATTTCCACCCTTTCTGCAATCAAGGAATCCTTGATTTTACAAGTACAAATTAAATGCTTGCTATACAATAAGATATGTTACTTGTTGCTGAAGTCTCACATAAGTTACTGCAATAGAATTAAAGAAAGACAATTTTTTTCTTTAATACAGAAATATCAGCAACCAGGTCTGCCTTAACAATATTGTATTTCCATGAATAACACTCTTCACTATTGCAGAACATGCGACAACAGTTTATGGAACATCTTAATTATAGTAGGTAAGATGCTGATCTTACTTTCCACAATTAATTCACCAACACATAATTACCTAATTAATGCCAATTGTACATTTCCTTCCGCAATATCTCAGCAACTATTTGACCTAATTGCAAGACACTCTACTACTACATAAACTACTATATTTCAACATAAAATTTTGCGAGCTTTTCAATGATGTGCCACTTGACCTCCCTTTCTATTTAACGTTTTAGGTTTAGCATACACTCCCACTTACGAAAAGAACTGCTACTATTAAAAATTCCCACAACTATTGCTATCCTTGAAAATGAAATTGACATGTCGAGAGATTCCCAAAACACTGTTCTGAAGTGACACCAAACACAGCTGTTTTGTTTTTGATGGGCCAACCTGTATCAACCAGGAATATTTTTCTAGAACCAATTCTTCAAATTTGATTTGAACAGTACATAAATTAGTTTAATTCATTACAATAAATTTTAAACTGTAAAATAAGAATACACATTCATAAATTAACATATTACATAATGCTGTGTATTAATTTGTGGTAATTTTTAATTTTGTAATTTTTTAAGCATGTTGTCATCTTTGTTTAAAATATTACATATTCTGAATACAATGTAATAATGATTGTAACTGGCTAACAGTAGTATTTTAGAAATTGACCATTGAGAAAAAGCTTGATTTGCTTATGATCTGCTTATACTAATCAGTAAGGCTCGGATAAAATGCATATTTGTTATTAAGAAGTTTATCAACAAAATTGTAAGTTTTTTATGCATATCTAATGTTTTTTGATTAAAATAGGCCATTCTATCAAAAAACATTAGATATATATATATATATATATATAGAAAACTTACAATTTGGTTGATATACCTCTTAATAACAAATATGCATTTTGCATATAAACCGAACCTTACTAATCAGATGGTCTCTACAGGTATTGTGGAATTGAAATAATCAGTTTATAACTTCTCATACGATTATATTAGAAGTGAAAAAGAAGAATTAAAATTATTTGGAATCAAATGAAGCGTTTGTTTTTAATAAAGACTAAATAATATCAAATGTATAATTTATCTTCAACTCCACACATTAAATAATATTAAATTAAAATATACTATGATCACCATAGATCAAACTCTTCTGAAAATATCGCGTTATTTCAATTAAACAATTCAAAGCAGTTATAAAACTTCGAAATACTCTAATCGAAAACATGAGAATATCTTCTACTGTTATGATTACGGTAATGTGCTTAAAATTGACCCCCCCCCCCCCCAAAAAAAAAAGAAATTTTTATCTTATCTGAATTTCAGTTTCCAAACAGCAGTTCTAAATGTTTACTTTTTTATGTTAATTTGTCTTTTATTTCAGAAACTCTTGCTTTTGAAAGATTTTTTTTTTAATGGTGGATTTTATTTCCCTCCCAGTTTAATATTTATTAGCAGCAAAGCCTGTCAGAAGCCAGACATAAAACAATCTGAAAAATCATTTTATTATCAACTATCAAATATAAAGTAAATGTAATCTAAATACTGTGCTAACTTGTGAACGAAGCTTCTAAGGCAAAAATGGTTTTGAGTTTCGAAATCAGCGTAAACAACTGAGTAAGTATGCCAAATTTCATTAAAAGGGATGCAGTGGTAACAAAATTATTTGGTTTTGAACTTATGTTTTGTTAGAATTTCAGTTGTCAAGATCAGTTCCCAAGAATAAAATTTCATGGAAACAACATGGAATGACAAAATGAACTAATATTTTCATCCAATTTGAGTACCCTTGATTCAATGGTACCATTGAGAACTGTTGGATCTATCTTAATAGCTTAACTATATCGAGTTACAGACAGACAGACAGACAAACTTAGCCAATTTATACACAGTCGAACCTCCATATATCGAAGTAGCAAATTGCCGGAAAAAAATTCGAAATATAGAAATTTCGATATATAGAATTTTATCATAATTACTCCTAAAACATTAAAATTAAAGCTAATTTTCGTATACGAAACTCAATTTCTAATTTATATGCGAATCACATTAAATGAAAGTTAATACAGGTAAATAAAAAATGAATTAATATGAAAGATTTATTGAGTACTACATACCTATAATCCAGACAGTGGTTACAATGATCACAGTTACATTTTTTTTAAAAAAAACTTCGAATATCTTGCTGAACAGCCAGTTTTGCAGAAAGTTCATCAAAGAAATGTTCACTAAAAACTTCATCAGGAACATTTTCCGCGAATTGAAGTCCACGACATATTGTTTCATACGCTTCTCGCATTTCTTTTTTCGATGGCTTCGAAATGTTTTCAGATTCATGAAACGAACTCAGTATGTCTTCGTCTGTAGGATAATCAGCAACGGCATTCCGATTTTTTTATAATAGTCGACACTGTGCTTGCGGGAATACCAAATTTAGCTGAAATGTCTTTTTTGTGCATTCCGCTATCTACATTCTTCAACAATTCAACTTTATCCACACTTTTATAAGTCTTGAAAATTTTTTTTCGATATACAGTGATTTTTTCGATATATAGAAACAGTTTTTCTATGTAATGAACATGGAGATTTGCTAAGAGTTCGATATATATAGAAAACTTCGATATGGGGAAGTTCGATATATTGAGGTTCGACTGTATATATATATTTGATTTTAAATTTTTTTTTTTTTTTTAAATGTTTATCAGACCTATTTAGGTGTACATCTTACCTGTACAACTGTAATATAGGTTCTGAAAGTTTAATCTAAAGGATCATTTTCCACCCAAAAAGAAAAACGAAATACCAACCATATCTAAAGAATAATTATTATTTTTGACTCATAACACCGAAAGGCATTTAAAACTCATCTTTTATAAAATAAATACTGTGCTAACTTGTGAACGAAGCTTCTATGGCAAAAATGGTTTTGAGTTTCAAAATCAGTGTAAAAAACTGAGTAAGAATGCCAAATTTCATTAAAATCAGTGTAAAAAACTGAGTAAGAATGCCAAATTTCATTAAAATCAGTGCAATGGTAACAAAATTATTTGGTTTTGAACGTATGTTTTGTTAGAATTTCAGTTAAAATTTCATGGAAACAACATGGAATGACAAAATGAACTAGTATTTCATCCAATTTGAGTACCCTTGATTCAATGGTACCATTGAGAACCTTGGATCTATCTTAATAGCTTAATTATATCGAGTTACAGACAGACGAAATTAGCAAATTATATAAGTTGATTAGTAAGGCTCAGATTATGTGCAAAATGCATATTTGTTATTAAGAGGTAGATCAACAAAATTGTAAGTTTTCTATACATATCTAATGTTTTTTGATTAAAATAGGTCATTCTATCCAAAAACATTAGATATGTATAGAAAACTTACAATTTTGTTGATATACCTCTTAATAACAAATATGGATTTTGCATATAATCCGAGCCCCCTTTATGAGTTATGCAATTTTCTTAACATTCCCACCTTATTTTTACAGTATTGCATTTTTAATTTTGTGTATTTGTTTTGTTTTTGTCATTGGAATGGCTTATTGGAACTTTTTTTTCTTTAATTTCTCCCATCCTAAGTTATTTTGCTCCTTTTTCCCCCAATCCTTGATCATAATCAATCATACCATATTCTCAGCCTCTATGCAATTACAATCTTTTTCAACACCATTTTGGGATTATGACAACTAAACTGCCACCAAAGAACAAAAATAAATAAACAAAGAAATAAAAATAATTTCGCATTACCTACTTTTTGCTGTCTTTTGTGATATTGTCTCAGATGGATGAAACTACACACAGATCTGGACCTATGACATAAGTCATTTACAGTAAAATATACAGTATGTCAGAAACCTTCAAATTTAATCCTATTACTTTTAAATATTAATCTACATCGGTTTTAAAAATCCAAAATTCACATTTTGTCTACATAATTTTCTTTAAACCACATGTAGTTTCCAAATTTCCCCTTAACACTTAACTTAATATTTTTTCAAATACAGCTGATGTTTGTTTTTTTAAATTTGTCCCATGTTTTTTAATGTATTTTGAAATTCAAATGTATAGTGCATGGGTCATTCCACAGAAAACGTACCTTTTAAGAGACAAAAATGTTCGAAAAAAAAATATTGACAAACAAATCTGAAATTTATTTTCTAAGCAGTATTATTGCTCCTATGAATTATAAAATGAATTGTTATCTTGTTTCTTCCTTTTTCATGAAATAAGGAAAAAAATAAAATAGTGATAATAACGGAGGATACACAACTCTAACAGAGTATAAGATACAGTAATGGAATCTACCATATTTTAAAAGCATAACTCATAATTTAAGTAAAATTTCAATTTATTCTGAAACTGAGTGGTTAAACAGAACATTAACTTATCGCAAAATAGCAGAAAAGAAATTTACCGATAATAATAGACAAATATTCCAATATCATAAATATTTTAAATTAATTATTGAGATAATGATAATAAACAATATAGTACAGATACTAAATCAATTATTGAGACTCATAATATTTAAATAAATGATTTTGTACCCTCTGTTACGAAATTAATATCCTCCATTCAATGTTAATGTAACGGAGGATACATCTACGGAGGATTCATTTTGCAAAATTTCTCTAAGTTTGTCTTATTGTGAGGTTAGGTCGTGAACATCCTTTAAAATGTAATTGAATCGTCTTTAAGAATAATTTCAACAAGTTCTATGAATTTTCTCAATGTTATTTATCTGTCTAAGTTGAGAACGGAGGATACACAAAGATGAGAACCGTCTTGACAATCCTGAAGAAACTGTTAGATAGAATGTAGTTAAACCATACTATTTTACTCCAAACACAAGACAGAGCTAAAACAAAGTGGCGTCTTTTCCTCCTTCATCCATTCTTTGTGAATACTATTGCCATCTAATGGGAATTTGTTAAAATATCTTCAGAACGGAGGATACAGAGAAAGTCTGTGACAAACTTTCAAAACTGAAAACATATGTTCAAGCTAACATTTTCTCATTTTTTTTTATGTCGAACTGCAGTTCATCTTTTAATGTAAGAAATACAATGTGGCTCACTTATTCAATATTTCCTTAAATTCATGCAATAATTAACCACCCTTCTGACGAAGCACTTGTGACACGTAACGGAGGTATACATATCTTCACTGTGGTTTAAAAATTTAATAGAAATAAAATGAAAGAACAAAGAATACCAATGTTCATATCTTCCTTGGTTTGTATTGCTGTTTATAACCACTGAAAGAAGAACTTTGAACATTTCTTAAGTAAATAAGTGCCTTGTACGTAAAAAGGTACGTTTTCTGTGGAATAATCCGTATATGAAATTTTTTTTCTCATTATTATTTTGCTTATTTTCATATTCAAATATTTATTTCTTTTAATAAATATTATTTAATTAACTTCTCAGCTAATAATTTCCTTTCAATTCTTCTCCTCATTTTCAATAAAATCCACTTCGAACCTATTTTTTAAAATATTTGAACCAAAATTAAAAAGGAGGAAGAGCAAAGAACACACAGCTCCTTTCAAAACTCGGTCTCTATAAAGACTGATTGAATTGAATTTCCCACCAGATGGTAAAATTCAACATTCTAGTTTACATTTAGTTCGATCAATGAATGGTGAATCTGATTGATCATGAAAGATTTAGTTTAGCATTGAACCCTTTGTAATTAACGTTTCATTTTCCAGAACAACAATTCAAATCAAGTTGAGCTAGTCAATGAATAGCTTGCATCGATTGTCCCACGAATCCAGTAGAATATGCATGGGACGGCTTATCATCGAAAAATGGGATATGCTAGATCAACAGTAGGCTACATGGATGATTAAGAAGGCTTAATGTGCGTGTAAATAAAATAAAGAGAAAAAAGAAAATGAAACGCAGTTAATTGTATAATAAATGAACAGCAGGATCAAAAGGGTGGTAGTAAACCGACAGTTTCAGAATACTTTGCATATTCCATCTTCAGGGACAGCACAAACATGTAACACAACACCTGACATCCTAAACTATTTGTGTTGTCCTACATGTTTGTGCTATCCTTGAAGATGGAATACACAAAGTATTCTGAAACTGTTGGTTTACTACCATCCTTTTAATCCTGTTAGTTATTTATAATAAAAGTAAGTGCGTTTCATTTTCTTTCTTTCTCTTTAGTACATAGATGATCAGTGAACAGAATACCAGCCCTTTTAAAATAGACTTTGCCTTTTTGTTATTGATTAGAAATATCAACATATATAATATACATCTTAATTCTGATTATATTTGAGATATTTCATCTTGTACTGCACCAAGATTCATCAGTCACATTCAGCAGCTCTAAAGAGGATGATTCTTCAATACAGTCTTTCCTCCAAACAGTTCTAGTATTAGCTCATGTAACAACTGAATTGATTTAATCCAAATAGGAGCTTAGGACTGTTTGGAGAAAATGGCAGTTAATGTATGGAATTTCAGATCAAATATTAATCCAACATTTGATTTGCATTAAAAAACATAAATCACAAATGCAGAATAATAAAAGATTTGCACTATGAGCTGAAGGGAATCCGGGAGGGCCGTTTCAGTCTTACTAGGCATCCTCAGCCAAATTTACCCTCGGTGACAGGCTCAATGTGTGCAAAGGTTTAGGATTCCAACTCCACTACAGAAAGTGGTTCCACCAACCACAAAACACAACATTAAAAAATAAACATCAAAGAAACAGCTTTAATCTATTGTCCTGACAATCGCTAGGCTCGAAGGGATCTAATGTGGTAGCGTTTCGATAGTGGAGCTGGGATCCTTAACCTTTGCAAGCACTCTTCAGCTTATCACAAAGGGTAAATCTGGCTAGAATGTTTAATTAAAGGCAGAAACTGCCGTCCTAGATTTCCATCGGTGATAGCTCAGATTGCAAATCTTTTATTATGGTACTTTTTTTATTTATGTTTTTTAATTTAATGCATGCATGTTAAACTTCCATTTTTATTTGATATGCATCCTTATTTATAATATACAGTGTAATTCTATAAATTAATCTTCAGTTACTTTACTTAAAAGGAATTTAAATAAAAATTTTAAAAATACTAAATGTATGCATGAATGGCAATATTAAGACTGCAAGAACAATTCTGGCTCAAAGGCAGTACGGCTTTTCTATCCCTTAAGTTAGTTCACCACCATCACAATTTTACATTTTAGCCTATGGGAAATCACATTTTTTGAGTCTGCTGTGTTCTAAGATCATGTTGTGTCATCAAAGTTTCAATTCTGGAATTATTTTTTTTTACTTCATTACGACAAAACTAAAAACATATATATAAATAAGATTTCCAAACCTAAAAAAATTACAATTAAAAAAATCAGTCTTGGAAATATAAGGGTCAGACATTTAAAAACCGAACACCTGGTGGAAAAGCACATTAACTTTGAGTCAGCTACAAATTGTCACCACACTTGTTGAGATACTTATCCTGCTGTGAAACGAGACGCTGAATGCCTCTGTGATAGAAGTCCTTGGGCTACTACTGGAGACATTGTTGAACTGTGTCCTGCACATCATCATCCGATGTGAATCTTTTATCTTTGAGAGCACCATTCAATTCTCGGAACACTTAAAAATCACAGGGGACATGTCAGGACTGTGTTTATGGGGAGGTGGGGCATTAGCATTTCCCACATGAATTTCTGCATCGTGACACAGACAACATCGGCAAGTATTGTCGTGGAGCAAAATGACATCCTCTGAGATCAGTCCAGGACATTTTGCCTTTATTGTGTGTGTCAACATAGTGCACGGCATTCACAGTTGCACCTTTCTTCAGAAACTCAATGAGAAGTGTGGCATATTGATTAAAGAACAATGTCATCATTGCCTTATCCATATTGTTCTGTATGGCTTTGGACTTCTTTGGTGGTAGGGAGGTGGAATGTTTCCCCTGACGGTTCTGCGTCTTTGTTTCAGGCTGGTAAGGATGGTAGCACGTCTCATCACCTGTCACAATACGTGACAAAAACAGGTCACCCTGTAGCTGAAATCGCTGGAGATGCTACAGAGCAATGGCCATGCGATAGTCCTTTTGACTTTCATTAAGATCAGTGAACCCACTGAGCACACAGTTTTTGTTACTGGAGTCTGTTGGTAATGATTTTTCATGGGTGGTACCGTGACTCAGATCCACCAGTGCCGCGATGTCATCCACAGTGAGACACCGATTACCTCTAATCAACTCATCCACAGGCACCACAACACTGTCAGTTACTTTTTGTGGTTGTTCTGGTCATTTGTTGTCACAGAGGGACGTGTGGCCCTCTAGAAGCAGTTTTTCGGAATTTGCGTTTGTATGAGACTAATGCAGTAATCACCGTCACCGATGTATGCATCTGCCTGCTTCCCACACCTTCCGTTGTTAAAAAATGCACAATACCACGCTGCTCCTCTTTGCTCGCTTCTGTTTTGACGACTGGAAGGTGACTAGTAGTGTTCGGATCATGCACTGTGTGTCACGTGACATGTGACAACACGGGGGAAGGTCGACTAGGTTCTCCTAAGTACTCGCTTATTTTCCATGGGACAAAACTCGCATGGATTACCGATACATTTCTACAATTAAAATACGCTTACGTTAAAAGAACTATTCTACAGTTTTTAAATGACTGACCCTCGTACAATAGTTTTAATAACTTTGGGATTAAATGGCGGTCTTCTCAATTCAACACATCTTAGTGAGTTTTTCCTCTTATCTCAAATTTACTATTAATTTTAGTATTAATCAGGTCCATGCTAGAAATGATAAAGACAAGGAGACATATAGATAAGTCATTTAAAAGTAACCAAGTCTGATGAAATCAAGCCTACAATTTCATTTTTATCTAAAATTATTTGGTAATTAAATAAATAATTTTATAGAATGCAACTGTTTTTTTGTATCACACTTTCTTATGCTTATATGAATGAATAATTCAAATAGTTCTATTTTTTTTTTTTTTGTAATTTTAATAGCAATTCTAACTTGGTCTTATTAGTCTTATTACAATTACTAAATTTACATACATTAAACCGTTCACTGTTGGGTTTTCCATGGGGGTGGGTGCTCTGCATGGCAAGGTGTTTAGCGAGTTAAGCCTAACATGTTCGAATGTGTCTTTCATTAGCTAATTTTGATTTTTTTTCACACCAAAATGATTAGTTGCTTCATATTTTCATATATATATATAAAAAAAAAAACTAAATGACAGTTTAAACTAAGTTTGACAAGATTAAAATTGAGAAAAGTGTTTATTATCATTTTTTTTTTGTGAACATTATTTAATGTTTTAGTTTTTAGTAATAATAAAAAAAATAAAAAAAAAATTTGAATCATCTTAAATATAAGAAAATAAACTAAAACTTACTGAAATTCAATTTTTTTTTTTTTTTTTTTTTGGAGGCATTTCTAAATCGACTCACAAAACAGCAGATATTTGTGATTTTAAAATACGCTTACGTTAAAAGAACTAATTTGAAGCACCTTTTAGAGGCTAAAACAACTCATAATGCAGGTGACAATATCATATTTTCAAGAAAACCAAAACAATTAGTAGGATCTGTCACCTTACAACATGAAATATTCGTCACCTTACAAACACAAGGGAGTGGCACACAGTGGTCAAGATCACTAGCCCGAGATAACTTGAAGGTGGCACGGAATGGGTTAATTTGGAAAAACAAAACAAAAACAATTTACTATAAAAATTATAATTAACTTATAAATAATTCAATTGTTTTTCTTAGATAATTTCAATAATGTATATTTTGTAATTACTGAAAGACTCATATATAACCTATATACAGATTTCTCTAAAAAATCAAGTGACCTGAATTGTAGATAAGAAATTAAATTAGTATGACTTCCTGTTGATAAATTTTTCAATTTCATTTATAAATGAAAATGAAACCTCCAGAACATCATTTTAACTGATGTGCTAATTTTCATTTTTCACACTAAAAATAAAATTGCCTAGACTAAAATTTACAACTATATGAATAACTTCACGTTTACAACTCATAACACTGTTTAATACTAAAAATCATTTTACATAACATGTATATGAATTCTCTGCGTATGTGATTTCAAATTTGTTGAAGTTGAAAAGCTTTTCCCACAAAATTCGCATTTAAACAGTTTTTCACCCGTATGGGTCCTAATGTGAGTCTTCAGGGTACTTGATTTAGCAAAGGTTTTCTCACAAAATTAACTTACCAATAATTCAATTGTTTTTCTTAGATAATTGTATATTTTATAATTACTGAAAGGCGCATGTATCACCTATAGAAAGATTTCTCTCAAAATGAAGTGAACTGAATTGTAGATAAGAAACTAAATAATAATAACAATAATAAAAAAATAAAATAAATACATAGTATGTTTTTCTTATGATAAATTTTTCAATTTCTTTTAAAAATGAAAATGAACGCTCCAGAACATTAACTGAAATTGGCTAGACTGAAATTTTACAACTATATGAATAACTTCAGATTTACAACTCATAACACTATTTAATACTTAAAGTCATTTTACATAACATGTATATGAATACTCTGCGTATGCCTTTTCAAATGTGTTGAAGTTAAAAAGCTTTTCGCGCAAAATTCACATTTAAAGGGATTTTCGCCTGTATGGGTTCTAATATGAGTCTTCAAGTTAGATAATACAGCAAAGCTTTTCTCACAAAATTCACATTTAAACGGTTTTTCACCCATATTGGTCCGAATGTGAGTCTTCAAGTTAATTGATACAGCAAAGCTTTTCTCACAAAATTCACATTTAAACGGTTTTTCACCCGTATGGGTTCTAATGTGATTCTTCAAGGTACTTGATTGAGCAAAGGTTTTCTCACAAAATTCACATTTAAACGGTTTTTCACCCACATGGGTTCTAATGTGCCTCTTCAAATTATTTGATTCAGTAAAGCTTTTCTCACAAAATTCACATTTAAACGGTTTTTCACCCACATGGGTTCTAATGTGCCTCTTCAAATTACTTGATTCAGTAAAGCTTTTCTCACAAAATTCACATTTAAATGGATTTTCACCTGTATGGGATCTAATGTGTCTTTTTAAGCTGCTTAAATGAGCAAACCTTTTTGCACAGAAATTACACTTAAAATGTTTTTTGTCAGTAGAGAATACAGTTCTTATATATTCAGTTAATTTGTTTGATGATGAATAACTTTTTTTGCTTAGTTGATAGTTACAATTCCTTTCACCTCTATGTGACTTATTGTTATAATGTAGTTTGTTTCGTAATTCTGAAACTACAAGATCATCTTCTGTATGTGATCTAAAATGAATATCTAATTTCTTTGATTTTGAAAAGTCTATTTTAGAATATCCAGAATGAAAAACTTGGCTCTTATTTGTTGAATGGTTTAACTTTGAAATCTCTTTCCCACTAGATTTAAAAAACTTTTCTTCTGTATGGTTTCTCATGTGAAGAATTAATTTGTTTGTTTCTGTAAAGTACTTTTCACAAAAACCACATTGAAAAAGCTTGACCACATCTTTTGAACTGGCATTATCATTGAAGACAGGTTTAAAAGATTTCTTTTCTGTATGAGATCTAATATGAACGTTTAATTTACTGAATTTTGAGAAGCATTTCTTACAATATCCACACATAAAAGGCTTCTTACCTTCATATCGTTCATTATCTGTTAATTTGGTTGATTTATCTTTTTCTCTACAATCAGATTTAAAAGACTTCTTTTCAAAGTTCCTCTTATATAAAGATTTAGAATACCTTTTTTTAAAAGTTTTACAATTAAATTTTTTTCTTCCTAAATGTGATTTTAGGTGATCAATTAAATTGCTCAGATTTGTGAAATTTATTTTACAGATGTCACATGTAAAAGGATTTAATTCTGTATGCAATTTCATATGATCATTTAATTTTCTCAATTTTGAAAAGCGTTTTTCAATGATTTTACACCTGATAGACCTTTTATTTTTATGAGATTTCATGTGATCATTTAATTTGCTTGATTTTGAAAAGCCTTTTTCACAGATTTCACACTTGAAAGGCTTTTCATCTGTATGGGTTTCCATGTGATCATTTAATTTGCTTGATTTTAAAAGCCTTTTTCGCAGATTTCACATCTGAAATATTTTTCATCTGTATGTGTTTCCATGTGATCTTTTAATTTGCTGGATTTTGAAAAGTCTTTTTCAGAGATTTCACTTCTGAAAGGTCTTTCATCTGTATGCGTTTCCATGTGAGCTTTTAATTTGTTTGATTTTGAAAAGCATTTTTCACAGATTTCACACTTCAAAAACTTTTCATCTGTATGGGTTTCCATGTGATCATTTAATTTGCTTGATTTTGTAAAGCCTTTTTGCAGATTTCACATCTGAAAGGTTTTTCATCAGTATGTGTTTTCATGTGATCTTTTAATTTGCTTGATTTTGAAAAGCCTTTTTCACAAATTTCACACATGAAAGGCTTTTCGTCTCTATGGGTTTCCATGTGATCATTTAATTTGTTTGATTTTGAAAAGCCTTTTTCGCAGATTTCACATGTGAAAGGTTTTTTATTTGTATGTGTTTCCATGTGATCTTTTAATTTGCTTGATTTTGAAAAGC
>JAFIDM010126647.1:0-16167 GCA_023159025.1 Thereuonema tuberculata | reverse complement strand
TGAAAGGTTTTTCATCTGTATGTGTTTCCATGTGATCTTTTAATTTGTTGGATTTTGCAAAGTCTTTTTCACAGATTTCACACTTGAAAGGCTTTTTGTCTGTATCGGTTTCCATGTGATCATTCAATTTGTTCAATTTTGAAAAGCATTTTTCACAGATTTCACATGTGAAAGGCTCTTCGTCTGTATCGGTTTCCATGTGATAATTTAATTTGCTTGATTTTGAAAAGCCTATTTCACAAATTTCACACTTGAAAGGCGTTTCGTCTTTATGGGTTTCCATGTGATGATTTAATTTGCTTGATTTTGAAAAGTCTTTTTCAGAGATTTCACACTTGAAAGGCTTTTGATCTGTATGGGTTTCCATGTGATCTTTTAATTTGCTGGATTTTGAAAAGCCTTATTCGCAGATTTCACACTTAAAAGGTTTTTCTGCATGAATTTCCATGTGATCAGTTATATTGCTGAGTTTTAAATTCTTTTTCACAGATTTTACACCTGGAAGGCTACGTGCTCAGTTATTTTGAAAACTTTTTTAAGAAATTGCAGATTTAGAAGGCTTTTATTTGATCAATTTTGAGCGGTTTTGTTTTTGACAAAATTTTATATTTAAATATTATCTGTATGGGATTTCACAGGATCAGATAACATCTCCGTTTTAAAATTCTCTATCGCAAACTTAATACGGTGGTTTCTTATTTGTAAACGATTTAATGTGTCTTGTAAATTTTCAGTTTTCTAAAACGAAATCCAAATTATAGAAACCTTTTCTAATTATCTGATGTATTTTGTTTTCTGATAATGTAATTATCTAATGTAATCTGTTAATTTTAGTTTCTTTGCAACAGGATTTTTAATTAAATCTGATTATAACTTTTCACTTGTTATTTCAGTTAAACGATACGACTTGCTAAACTTATTAACTGTAGGAGTTTTTAATAAATGTTCACGAATGCTTACGTAGTTCAATTATTCCATCTTTAGATTTTAACTTGTCTTTGTAAGATTTCATCTAGAATATTGTAAAGAAATATCTAAAAATGCAAAGTTATTTCGTGAAACTGACGTTATTATGTCCTTTGTTTTGATTTTCCAATATGTTCTTAAAAAAATTAATTATTATAATCGGTTTTTAAATGTTATTCTGATCTATTGAAAAAAAAAAAACCCAGAACTTTTCGAATTTCGAACCAAGAAAATCGTTGTTCTATAAATAAGAAAATATAATATATCCAAATCAGGAGAAGAAACTCAATTGGCAATCATTGTCAAGGTAATCCTGTAGCGTGACCACATTGAATGCTTGATAACCACATGATACGATTATTTAGGTTATTTCGTTGATTATGTGTCTAATTCAACGAAGCCACTGAAGATATTTTATGATAATTGCCACAAACAGAATTAGATACAGTCAATTCGCACTTACTGGATATTTTTCACTGAATCAGGATTTAACAAGCTTTACGAAAACCTCGAAGATTCGAGTTGCGATTTCCAGGCGTTTCCGCCATAATTTAAAAATGGACAAATGTGATTGGTCCTTTTCAGTGTTGCCCCATCGAAAACCTGAAATCCCTTTTCTGACTTTTTTTTAAACAATTAATCATACATGAAAAGGGAAGAAAAATCCCTTTTCATATTACATTAATGCACGTTAAACCTTCTTTATAATTAATCATACATTTTCAATCTTAAAACTTCCAATGTAACCAATTCAGCATCCATTGAAGACTTGTCTCGTCTAATAATATAATTCAAACTATATAGTATCGTTTTTGGTTGAACCTCTGTGTATTATAATTATAACTCCGGAAAGTTCGGTAATCGCTTTAAATTATAAATCACAAATCGCTCTTTTGTTTTTCTGAAAAAAAACCGTCATAATCTATTTCTGAAGTCGCTGCAAAGACATATATATTATATTATATTATTATATGGGTAGTTCTACAGGAATTGGGTAACTTTTTGGAGGAAAACGTGCCAATTCTTTATTTATTTTAAATAATGTGTTTTAAAATAGAGTAGGTGGGAAATATAATCATTGTACTGTTCAAGAAAGAGACAGTCACTTTATTCAGTATTTTCGAAATTATTTCAGTTTTTCTGAAAATTGCTTCCAGGGGAGTGAAGGGTAGACCAGGGGACTGACAAAAAAATACGTTTTATTGAAAATAGAAATGCTTTTTTTTGTTAATTGTACTGAAAATCATTAAAATCCTGAAATTCATTAAAACAACATCATAATCAGTAATTTTTGGTACATAAAATGACTTTGTCTCTTACATATTTTAAAAAAAAACAAGTTTAAAAACAATCCGTAAAGTTCGTCAAAACAATTATAAATATACAAATTAAGAACATTGGCATTCGCACTTGTACTAAAAGATTAATAATAGAATTAGATTGACAATAATAATAATAATAATTTTTTTTTTTTATTCACTTATCTACTTTAGTTACATAGTTCAGTCCCGTTAGGGAATAAAGAAAGTCCCTATCAACGGGTGCTGTGGGTTACATAATTACATTATTTTTTTCACAATTATTATCTATGTATATAACGTTTTCCATCAAAATGGTATACAGGAATTACTAGAATTTGTTACGTCAAATGATTTACAAACATGTTTTGATGTTTCTTTTTTTTCCTTTTTTCTTCATTGTTAGTCAATATTGTCTACAATCCAGCTTTTTATCTGTTTTTCAACAAGTGAAATTTTTTTAATAATCTTTATCAATAATCTCATTCATTTCGTTTAGAGTTTTTTCTATTATTATAATTTATATTTCTTTCACCATATTCGTTATTGATACAAGGATAGTCGAGTTTGATTCTATTGCAGTGTCTCGTATTATGTTTTCTTTTATTTTCATCTTTTTTGTTAATTATATTGTAGAAATTTTTTATTATTACATAATACAAAAATTTTTGTTTTGGATTAAGTATATTATATTTTAGTAAAAATTGTTTTCTCTTGTTTATATTGTTCCATATCTTTTTTGAAAAGATCAACTTTAGGACCTTATTTTGTAGATTTTTTAAATTTTGTAAATGACTACTGCCTACGTTTGCCCATATATTCACACCGTAGTTTAATAAAGAATCAAAAAGTGCAAAATAAATTAAAATTTTTGTTTTTAGTGGAAGAATATTTCTAATGTAGTTGAAAATATAGGTAGTTGTATATAGCTTTTTATATAGAGCATTTAGATGGTTATCCCATGTAAAGAAATCGTTTATGATTATACCTAAATATTTAAAAAATTTTATTATATCAATCCTGTTGCAAAGTTTACAATCTATACTATGTCCATGTAAGCAGTCGTGTGTGTGTATAGTGATATTTATATTATTATTTGTTTTTTTGGGTTTAATCAGTATTCCTTTAGTTTTCTCATTATTAAGAACTAGTTTGTTATCATGTAACCATTTTTGCAATGTATTAAAGTTTTCCTGAAGAGTTTTGTTTGCATCTTCTAAGTCAGGACCTACTGTGTATATAATAATGTCATCCGCATAAATATATATACTGCAATCTTTTATTAGAGGAAAAAGGTCATTTAGAAAGATTATAAACAATATAGGTCCCAAGTTTGATCCTTGGGGTACTCCAATGTTGGTTTTTTTTCTTTTACTTACAGTATTATCTATTTGTACAAAATTTTTTCTGTTTTCTAAATAGCTTTCTATAATATTTCACATTTTGCCCCTTATGCCTATTTTTTGTAATTTAAGTAAAAGTAATTGATGGTCGATCAAATCAAATGCCTTACACAAGTCAATGGTAATCAATAAAACATAGTAATTTTTGTTTAGATTTTTATTTATGTTATCACTGAAATCTTCTAAGAGTATTGTTGTACTTTTTTTAAGTTGGTAAGCATATTGATGTTTATGTATGATGTCGTATTCTTTTAAATATTCCTGTAATTTTTTAGTAAAGTATTTTTCAATTATTTTGCCTAGTGTCGAGGAAATAGCAATTGGTCAGTAATTTTTACAATCGTTGTAAGCCTTGTTTTTGTATATTGGGATGATTTTTGATATTTTTAAGCTGTTTGGGTATTTTTCTTTATTTATAATTGTTTTAGTCAGTTATTAATGTAGAGAAAATTTCCTTATTTGTTTTGATATCTGAAATGGATATCAAATCGTGTCCTTTTGATTTTTTTACATCCATAGTGTTTATTATGTTTATTATATCATTTTCATTTGGTTCGTTGATTACCATTGAGTTCATTATATCTGTAACGTTTATATCTTTTATAATTTTTTCGCTGCAATTTATATTATAATCTTTTGTAATGTTTTGGTAGTAATTACTGAATAGCTCTGCGAGAGTTTTATTTTTATTTTCATTGTCCATTTCTCGTGCGAATTTTTGTATTTCATTTTGTTTTTTAGTTTTGTGTTTATTTGTTCTTTCTAGTAAGGCATTAATTTTTTCCCAGCAATGTTTTGAATTTTTTGTTTCATTTATGAATTTATTGTAGTAATAATTGTTTTTTGCCTTTGTTATTTTGGATGTTAGAATGTTTCTTAATTTTTTATAATCATTATAAAATTGTTCGTCAGTCTTGTTGTTTTTGTGCTTTTTATAAAGTTTGTCTCTTTCTTTTATCTCATTAATTAATTCTTTTGTTATCCATTCTTTATGTGTTCTTTCTCCTTTATTCGATCTTTTTTTATATTTTTTATTATTTGATAATCTAGAGAAATATTCTGATATTTCTAGACTTTTCTTATTTAATGTTATGTTTCTTTTGGATTTATTATATTCTGTTATTATATTATTGTATATTATATTAGGATTATCGATTTTTTTATTTTCTATTGTTTCCATTAGATTGTTTAGATTGTTTTCTAAAAGATGGTGATCGATCTTTTTTAATTTTTTTTGTCTTTCTTTTGGGTTTTTATATATACTATTTGTCTAGTAATAATAATACTATTTTTTTTTTTTTTTAATTCTTAATTATTTTAAATTACATTTCAGTCCCGTTAGGAATAAGAATCCCTATCAAACGGATTCTGGGATTAAGTAGTTTTACAAAACTAACATAATATATATATATATATATAAAAAATAAAGTACACAATAAAAAAGTGTAGTTAATAGATAATGTTAGTGTAGATTATATAATGAAATCTTTAAAAAGTTTTAACTATATAAATTTATATAAATTTAAATTACAAAATTTAATTATATCATTAAAAGTTATATAAAGAAAAGAAAATTAATCTCAAAAGTAAATACAATTGTATACGTAATTATACCTTATACATAAAAAACAAAAAATAACATTTAGTACAAAATGCAATTGAAACCTTATATCTATATATACATATATATATATATATATATATATTAGAAATTTTTAATTAACCATTTTTAAAAAAAAAATTTTACTAGAGAAAAGTGATTACTGTTTTCAAATAAATTTACATTTAAATTATTAATAAAGTTTTCAATTTTATAATTAACATTTCTTATTCCATAACTGTTATTTATGTAGGGATATGTTAATTTTATATGATTTTTAGATCTTAAATTATAGTTTTGTATAATGTTATCCTTTATTTTCAATATGTGATAGTAATTTTTCAATATAATATTATAGTATAATTTTTGCTTTGGAAATAAAATACCATATTTATTCAACATAAAGTATCTTTTTGTTTTGTCCTTCCAAATTTTTTTAGTGAATATTAGTTTTAGAATCTTAATTTGAAGAATTTTAAAGCTCTCAAGATGTGTGTCATTTGTATTTGCCCATATATTAATACTATAATTTAATAAGGAATCAAACAAAGCATAGTAAATAAGTATTTTTGTTTTTAAAGGCAGAATATTTTTTATGTAATAAAAAATATATATTGTTCAGTTTAATTTTTTATGTAAAATAGATATTTGAGAATTCCAAGTAAAAAGATTGTTTATAATAATACCTAAATATTTAAATTCATTTACCGAATTAATGATTGAACATGAATTACAGTGATTTGTACCTTTATGTAGACAGGGATGTGAGTGGTAATACATTTTTGGGAAGAAATTTGTTAGTTGTTTTTTGGGTCTTATTAGCATATTCTTTGTTTTTTCTTTATTTATTACAAGTTTATTGTCATGCATCCATTTTTGTATTATGATAAAATCTTCTTGGACATTATTATTTGCAATTTCAAATTGTTATAAACCAACTATTTAAATTTTCAGTAACGCAAGTTTCTGGATGTAATAAGTAATTTTCAATATTATCGTATCTGTGATCTGTAGTTGCCATTTTTTTTTTCCAACATTTATTTAGATTTTTTTTATCCAATTTTCTCTAAATCTTCTATTTCATTTATTTTGATAATATTTGTATTTTCATTTCTTCAAACCATAATTGACCTATTTTTTACCCAGACAAATTTTATGTTATTTTCCATTGCTTTGATTTTTGTCTTCCAAAGCAGAAATTTTTGCTTTTTTGTCAAATTATCATTAATGAAGATAATTGAATCATCACCATTATCAGTAATGTCTTTACTTCTTATAAGATGATTCTTTTTTTTTGTCCATCCATTCTAGTTTCGTGTTTGACTCCCTGAATTTAATGATAATAGGTCTGATTTTTTTTTGTTGAATGTAGGGATTCTGTGTATTGTCTCAACATCATTTGATTTGTATTTTATGTTTAACTTTTCTGAGATACCTCTTATGACATCATTTAAATTTTCATTTGAATTTTCTTTGACATTCAAAATTTCTATGTTTTTGCTTCTGGAATATCTTTCCATTGCTTCAATTTTGTTTTCCAAATCTCTTATTTTAGTGTTATTTTTTATGGTCTCTTGCTTTAAACTATTGATTTCTTTATTTTGGCATTTGGCACTTCTTCCAACTTCTGCATTTTTTGAAGTACCTCATCATAGTTTTGTGTTAGAAAATCTAACGATTTCTTCATTTCATTTATGTCCTGAATTAGAACATCTAGCACATCTAATTTTTCCAATTTGTTGAGACCATCAAGTTTTTTTTGAATTTCCTCAAGGGTTTTATTAGTATTGAGATTTTTCTTTTCAGGAGTCTCACCATCATCAGTCACTGCTGTGAGAGAATGTTTTGTAGAGCTATCTGGTCTACAAAGTACACATTTCCATTTTTTTTTTCTTTTTCATAGCCATAGCCATATAATAATAATAATAATAATAATAATCTTCATACGCAACTACAAGAAACACATCCTACACGACGCAAACACACATGACAACAGATGCAGGAAATGCCACACTACGCATGAAACGATCGATCACATAATATCAGGCTGCCCCCTTCTCTCCCAAACAGATTACCTCCACCGACACAATCAGGTAGCGTCGATTGTTCATGAACAGTTAGCACACAAACACTCACTTATTAAGAACACGGTCCCATACTACAAGTACATCCCACACAGCGTATTAGAGTCATCCTCACATAAGCTGTATTGGGACTGTCTCAGCGCCCCATTCACACAGACAAAACCATACATCACAACAGACCTGACATCACACTTGTTGATAAGGTCAACAAACAGACCTATCTCATTAATATTGCAGTGCCTATCAGCAAGAACATGCAGAAACTCACGCAGACAAGATCAGTAAATACACCGATCTAGCACATGAGTTCCAGAAGCAGTGGAGGCAGGACCGAGTATGTGTTGTACCCATTGTCTTGCCCGCCACTGGTCTAGTACCTCACACATTGCACCACAGTCTCAGCACACTAGGACTTCACAAAAACGCTTATGCACAACTGCAGAAGGCTGTGGTACTCAACACAACACGCATAGTTAGAAAATTTATGGACACAACCACACATCAATAATCATTCTTGCACACGTCTTTACACTTGGCAGTATGTGCTTTGGTCCTTGACCTGCCATATTGTTTTTGCTGGGGAAACCCAAGGTTTGAAACATACAAACATAATAATAATAATAATAATAACTGCATGAATTACAACTGCAAGCATTGATATAATGGAAATTATGTTACCAAAAAATAAAGAATACCTGTACTATAGGTGCTGATAGATTAATTTATAATTATTAACTGTAGATTAATTAACTTTGTTAATTATCTAATACAAAAGAAACTTAACAAAATTTAAAAGTTAGAGTAACATTCTCAGCAATTATGTCAGCGATTTTTAAGCTTTTTAATACTTTTTAGTGTTTCAGAATTATATTTTTCCCAATTAATTTGACTGAATAATTTATATTTTATATAGTTTTCCAATCTTAGACCAAAATTATTATTCAATTTATTGATTTGAAAGATTTTTAACCAATTGTATCTAGTAGGGAAAACATCTGTAATTCATAAGTATGCACAGTCAGCTTATTTGAATTTCTCTAAGTGACGTGTTTGTAATTGTAAATATTGGCATTAGAAATGTTATTCATAATTATTTTATAGATAATTTTTTCTTTAATAGTAAGTCAATAAAAATTTTTCCTAATCTGGTTTGTTTTTCCAAAATTTTTCTTTTTGCAACCCTCAACCCTATTGTGAAATGTATTCTCCGTTTGAAGAAGTATGGCTAAGTCTCTTCTCCTGATGGGCAAACAATATTATATTATTAAAGCACTAGTCCAGGGTTTCTCAACCTTTTTTTACCCATGAACCCCTTTTCCCTTCTTTTTATTTGGTGGACCCCCAAAATGGCGGTCAGTGCAGTTGAACCGGAAATCATCCCTGCTACTGAAGGTCAACGACAGACGTCAGACCCCCGCTAAGGAAGGTAGAACCTAAAAATAAACATCAAAGGTCGCTACCTGCTCCCTGAGAAAAGATGAGAGATTTTCACCTTCGTTTGTTCTTGCCACTGACCGATGGTTGAGTAGATAGGTCAAAAAGAAATATAAAATAAATAAAGTTAGAAAGAATCATTCGTATTCTCTATTTATTTCAATATGGTGTAAATTACAGTAAAAATTTTTATTTTGAGTAATAACAACCGTTCTGAAGTGGAATTGCTCCATCGACCACCAAAATATCACTATGGACCCCCAATTTGTAATTTTTTTGCCTGTGGACCCCGAAGAATATTACATGGATCCCCAGGGTCCATGTGGACCCCGGTTGAGAACCCTGGCACAAGCCTCTTGAGGGATAGAGACAGAAACATCAGTCCCCTGTCACCTTTCTTGGCAGCGAACTGACGCCAGGCGACTGACGAACTCAGTGAAAAATAAATATATCTTTCAAACGATTATATCACCTTTATTGCTTGCCACATTAGAACATTTCACGATAATCTTTTAGGCATAAAATATTAAAAAAAATTAGTTGTAAATAATCGTGAAATTACTTGCCAGTGGACTGACATTTTGACTGGCTCAGACAGTCCTTCACGCCACAACCACGCCGCTCTCACTGATTCCAAAAGGGCTAGCCTGTAGCAAGCAGTTGCTGTAGTTAATTTCACGAGTAATGTTTAAAAGCAGATTGGTCTCAACTTTGAAGTGCTATTAAATACTCCGATTTTTCGAATTTCAATAACAACAGGGAACTGACGAGCGAAACTGAGCACGCGGGTTTAAGTAAAGATTTCGGAATGTTTTTTACTTATTTTCACTAATCATTTCAGTTAGTAATATTTTAAAAGTATCTTATAACTTATTTAAAGATAATAAAGTATGTTATTTTAGATAATTTCGAAAATATAAACTTCGATGTCCTGATTTTTGTAGAGGCCAAACGCCAGGGGCTAACGATTTACGTAGAAAGTGGAGATTTTGACAATATTATTTTGTAAGAAACTATGTTTAACTTATATAATCAAAAAGAAAGGCCAGTTATCTTTTTAATTTAATGATGAATAACTTACAATGCCAGTTTTTAGATTAGTTATGGCTAGCGAACATTAAGTTACCCAATTTTTGTAGAACCGCTCGTATGTCTTTGGGTGCTGTTTGCCAATATGGTGCAAATAACTTCACTCCAAACTTTATTTTTCAAATATCCTCAATAAATAAACTATTTACTTTTATTCTACAGACATTCTATCTATTTTAACGATTTAAAGCAATAGTTTATCGAAATACATAAATAAATAATTTTTAGATGTGATCTTGCTTTATTAGCCAATGCTTCATCTAGTGGCCATTTAGTAAAATGGAAGTTTATGGATAAGCCATCGATTTTTTGTGTATAGGCTAAATAAAACTATTACAAGTCCTGCTTTTTTTTTTTTTTTTTTTTAGCTCTTGTAAAGAAAATCTAGAAAATCGACTGAAAATTCGGTAAAGTTAAGTTTCATTGCTTAAAATGAATCATACAGGGCATTTGAATTAAATTTTATATACTGCTTAATCCTCCGCTGGTCGCAACATGATCCATTATTGTTAAACCAGAGACGGTACTGCCAATCACCGTCTTCGTAAGGATACATCTACTTCCAATGTTGACTGAATTCAGCAGTTTTGTAATCCTAATTGGTCGTAGAATGGAGAAAATATCCCCCGGCAGAGGAGGGCAGCCATGCCTACCTGCTGCCTACCAAGTCAACTCTCCCCCACATGTCGACTACACAGGAAGTGAGCGGTACTGTACCTTCAAGAACACAGTTAGCCAGATGAGGGTTAGTTTTTCTGACTAGACCAATCCCCGTTTTCGTAAGGAAACATCTACTAACTAAATTCGCCCAGGGAAAAATGATGGTACATTCTGTTATCTCATGTTCGCTGTTAGCCAGATGAGGGTTAATTTTTCTGGCTAGACTGCTGAATGTGGTACCCTCAGTGGTCGGTGGCAGTGGTGACTTGGTTCATACTGTTATCTCAAGATCATTGTTGGCCAGATTAGAGTTAGTTTTCTAGTAAATGTCGTGCAGAAACCATTTTGAAATAAGCATTCTACTTTTTACTAGTTAATTGCTCATTTCACATTATCCGCAGTCTTCAAAATAGTGCCACGTCTGCCCGCATTTGGGCGTACTATATTGTTTTCTAGTAAAAGATCAGGCAAAACCATTTTCAAATAAACTTACCTGTAAATCTCATTCTACTTTTCACTAGTTAATTGAAAAACGTTAACATTCATATCTTTAAAGTAGTGCCAAGGCAGCTTTCTTGTCAAAACTTGGAATGTTGTCCAAAACAGCCTGGTACTGTAATCTCCGGTTTCACCCTCTTTTTTCAGACGACAAAAGATTTACAGTAGAGCCTTGATTATCCGGGAGTGCCTCGAAAAAATTTTTTAATTATGAACCTCAAAAAAACCAATTTTAATCCAAGCCAGCAACAGGGAAAGTACAATAGACCCTACAGTGCGAAGGTTGAAAATGA
Organism: Thereuonema tuberculata; assembly: GCA_023159025.1. Taxonomy (NCBI): domain Eukaryota; kingdom Metazoa; phylum Arthropoda; class Chilopoda; order Scutigeromorpha; family Scutigeridae; genus Thereuonema; species Thereuonema tuberculata. Next base: position 4,842 of record JAFIDM010126647.1, on the reverse strand, counting down.
CTGACAGGTTTATTGTGCATTGTAAACCTATAGTCCTTCTCGGAATTTGTGGATGAGTGGCAGGCTCTTGTCTGCAAAAAGGTTTCTGCTGTACAGTACATATTTTAAAAGTTTTGCATATTATGTTTTTTGTACAATGAAAACGTAGTTTTTATGCTGAAATATTTTTTTTTGTGTTTACACCTCATTTTTAGTCTTTTTTTGGGTTATCCGTGATTTTTACTATCCGCAGTACCCTTGCTATCCAATTCTGTGGATAATCAGGGCTCTACTGTAGTTATAAATTTGTGATCTTGCCACCTGTGCGTATTAACACTTTGTCTAATGTTCTGTGAGATATATTGCGACCATTGATGCAATAATTTGAAAAGTTTTTTTTTGTTTGTTTTTTAATCATTAAATTTATAATAACTTTGTTAAGTAATTGAATCATTTTAATTATTATATCAAATAATTTGTTTTACATTAATTTTATCTATCAGATAGATTGTGACCATAAACGTAAACATATATTCTAATTTATTTTATTTTTTAAGTTCACGATGTAATATGCACTAAATATTTCCTTATTTATTATTTTGTTCAAAATAATTCTATGATAGTTTTACGTTTCTCTATGATTTTAGAATGTCGAATAAAAATCCAAAATATGATCTGAACATTGAAAAAGATGTAGAGGAAGTATGCAGATTATTGATGGATTGTGACATTGAAATGGAAGAAGATTTTGGTGAGACAGATTCTGATAAAGTTGTTAATTTAGAAGTAGGTGACAATGACTCCAATACTGAAGAAGATGTAGATGACTTTTATTCTGATTCTGGTGAGCAAAAAAGCTTTTTAATTAGTAAAGATAAATGTACTTTATGGAAGAAGGGTACCTCAAAACCTACTTCTTCATTTACCAGGTGTAAAAGATCCAGCTAAAGGACTGAGTGGCATTTATGAAACTTGGAATTATCTTATGGATGACTACATTCTGGAGAAAACTGATACATACACAAATCAGTATATAACTATAGTCCAGGATATGTGTAATAGGAAAAGGGACATGCATTTTTGGAGGATAAAATTGAAATGAAAGCTGTTCTGGGACTTTTATAAAATTTGACTGGTGTTGTACATAGCAATTGGTTAAGTTTGGAGGAAGTATGGGATCCTGATGGAAATGGAACAGAGACGTTCAGTCTAATGCGTTTCAAATTTCTCACACGTATGTGATTTGATGATGGCAAAACAAAAGAAAAAAACTAGATCAGCTTGCACCCGTACGAGATATTTTTAAAAGGTTTGTCGAAAATTGCTAGAAATGATATTCATTAGGTGAAAATTTCACTTTAGATGAAAACTTAGAAGGTTTCCGTGAAAATTGTGCTTTCATGCAATATATAGATCAACAAAACCCCAAAATTATGGTATACAAATTTGCACACTGGTTGTTGCCAACTTATATTACACACACAACTTATATATGGACCCAGTTATGCATTAACCATTCAACCCACAAGAGATTGCAGATAATAAGTTTAATTAATGTTACCTTTAATTAAATCCACAAGGCAAACCAAAAGACTAATGTTCACAGTAAGGAGGGTATCCTATTGAAAACTATTTTTGGACCCAAATAGTCCGTAGCAAACATCCAGTTGTTTCTTTTCTGTAGCTAACACATTTTTTATGATTGTGTGGATTGAATGGTTATTGCATAACTGGGTCCGTACATGGTATATAATATATAGAGATGCCTATCGACGTAGTAAAAAGACTTATTTCTCCACTATACAATACAGGCCGAATATTACTGCTGATAGCTGGTTTTTGGACGTCAATCTAGTGAAAGAATATCTTACATAGGCATTTAAAAAAATAAATAAATAAAACTCAAATTTATCTAGAGTTCAACAAAAAGAAGGGGAAAAAATATACAAGTTTGTTTGGATTCAGTAAAGAAATTACCTTTGTTTCGTATGCTCTTAAGAAATACAAAAATGTTTCAAGTCTACATTATGATGATAAGATTAATGCCAGTACTTGTAACAAAAGCAGGCCTGGGGTGGATGTGGTCGATAAGATATGCGAAACTATCATAACAATGTTGCCAGAAACACTACGAGATGACCGGTGGTCATTTTATTTTCCATCTTGAACATTTGCGGCATTAATTCTCAGGTGTTGTATACTGGCAATAATCAGAAAATAATATACTGGCAATAAGTAGGAGGCAGTTTTCTGAAAATGCTTTCTGGTGAACATTTGTGTTCTGACAAGAGAGATACCCTCAGATCCTGAAGTTGCCATATAGAAATTTCATCCGTTGTGATCCACAGAACAAACTCCAAGTAGGCCAATGGTTGAGGCTAATTTGCATTCTGCAGTAAAAAAAAGAAAACACTGTCTAAGCTGCATAAAAACAAAAAATCAAGATTGACAAAATACCAATGTCAGAAATGTTAGAGAGTTCACTGTATGGAACATTATTTATTTGTAGCCAATATTATACTTGAAGCAGATGATGAAAGAAACATCAATGGATAAAAGAATGATTATCAAAATTTTTTTATAAATTTTCATGATTTTGTAACATTCTCAATTTCCAAAGGAAAAGTAAATTTTCCACTTGAAATTCCATTTGATATAATGCCTTAAATTATATATTTTATGTAAAAACCTACTCCTTTGAGTAAAGTCTATTATTTCAAAGCTTTCTTATATATTGTTGTTTGTTTTTATTTAGAACATTTTAGTTTTTAATGTAGAACAACATTATTGTATCTCCTGGATACATTACGAGGGTTAAACAAATGACAATGCCAATTCAAAATTTAAAGAACCCAAAACTTTGTTCTTTCTCACCATGCAACGATAAGTCATTATCACAACGACCGTAGAAATGGCAATCATTATTCTGAATATTAATTTATAAACTTATCAACCAGAATAAATAAATAAATAAATAAATAGTATTTAATATGACATTCAGAACTGTAAAAATAAACTTAATTAATCTGAAATTCCATCTTCTTCAATACCTGCAATTAAGGAAAAAGAAAACATTCATATGGAAAGATCACTACTAATACAGTGGGGAAACAAAAGTATCTGCACACCTTGTTATTTTAGCTTGCATCTTATATAAATGAAATGAACACAGAATAAATTATAAGTGAAGAATAAGGAAAGAAAATAAGTGACAATAAAGCAAATTTAAAATCTGTCAATAATATGTATTTAAAAATAATAAATGACAACCAAAACAACATTTTTAAAGATAAACAAACTTTCGAAATTAAAAACTGTTCTAGTACATAAAATGCATTTCTTTTGCTTCAATTACAGCTTGTAATTGTCTGGGTATGGATTCTACTAATTTTCTGGTTGTTTCTACATTGATTTTCAGTCATTCTCCGCCGTCATTTGTTCATTCATTCATTAATTCTTTGCTTGCCTACTTCTGTTTTGTTGGAAAATTTATTTTTTCTCATATTATACTATTTTTAACGTGCTGAATATTCAATTTACAAATCCAATGATCAAGCACAAAATTACAACGATTAAAACGTTAAAACATAATGATAAAATAACGTACGTATTCGGATCCTCTTACTTCTAGAATCTTTTTCAAGTTCTTAACCCCCTTTAAAAAACCGTTCCTTCCCTCTGGAAGTCGTCGTGTAAATGGATTGTGGTGAGGATTAATTGAGTGGATGACGGACTGCCCTCTGTTGAGGAAAAAATGCGCAAACCTTTGATGCAGGCCATCAAAGAAATTATGAATAAAATTAAAAAAGCCCAGGAAAATGGCCTATCAGAGAAGAAACGGCAAAACACATTTTAAGATTAAACACCTCCATTCCAAAATTAAAAGGCCTACCTAAGGTTCATAAAGAGAAACTGAATGATCTTTACAAAATTCGCCCCATCATTAATTGTAAGGAAAAAGCAATACTGATAGTTTCTCAAATTATTACAAAAAAGATAAAAAAGTTAAGATTTCAATCCAAATTTTGCATTAATAACAGCGAACCCGTTCTCAACTACATCCATAGTCATGCTCCCATTCCTAATACCAAGTTAGTTTCATTGGACGTTATCAACTTATACACATCTTTAACTCGCAGCTTGATTATAGATGCTGTTCAGCATGCCATTGACAGCGATATTGATTATATGGAAGGTGAACTTATTTTCAATATGAATAAATTTGCCAATCTCTTAGCCCTTTTGTTCCATTTACAAATGTTTTCATTCAATGATAGGATTTATGCCCAAACGACAGGTACATTTATGGGATTACCATCATCCGCGGTTTTAGCGGAATGTGTAATGAATTACATTAAATTCAAAGTATTTTCCTTAGACAGGGTAAACAACAATGTTCATTACATAAATAGATATGTTGATGACTCATTGTTAATCATTAATGAACTATATGTGAATGAAATCCTTAATGATTTTAACAGCATCTGTCGGCACATACAATATACTATGGAGAAGGAAAATAAGGGCATTATTCCCTTTCTTGATATACGAATTGAAAAACACTGTAAAGGCTTTCATACTTCTGTTTTCAGGAAGGACACTGACGCTTTGATCACCGTGAACTTTGAGAGTGCGGTTCCCGTCAGTTATAAACGGAATTCCATCTACATGGCTTGCAAAAGGGCTAGCGATATATGTTCCAATAGTAATTTACTCAAACACGAAATAGATAGTATAAGGCATATATTTGTTAATAATGGTTTTCCTTATAACATCGTCAATGGGTTTATTAAGAAATCCTTCCAAACAATCAAACATAAAGAAATGGCTAATAGACGTTTCCATTCGACACCCAATGATAAG
>JAFIDM010126646.1:0-14503 GCA_023159025.1 Thereuonema tuberculata | reverse complement strand
ACAGACAAGAATTGCTGAAGCATCAGAAACGGTTTCATTCAACTGAAAACATGTTTTATAGACATCAATTTTCTCAACATCGTAAATTAAGACACAGATTGACACAAAACGAAATCACTTTTAGTGCGAACATTACTGGTATTGATGAAGCCATGATGGATATCGTACCAAAAGAAATAGAAACAATAGATTTAATTGGAAAATAATTAGCGTTGCCGTTTATGACACTGAATCATACCCAGGTGTTCTTTAGTAATTTGATAAAACTTATATGGAAATTACAGTAATGGTTAGAATATGCAATAACAGATTCTTTTGAGCTGCAAGAAACATCTTTTGGTAAAATCAGGTTATCACTTTGATCCCTGAGCCAAACAAAGTTACTAGTTGGAATTCTGAGACTTAATTAATTGTTTTGTTTGGTTTAGTTTTGTTTCGTTGTTTCATTGCTTTCTGTTGTTTTCATTTCTGTCCAAAAAATTGCTTTGAAATGATAATAATAGCCGTTTTACATTTACCATTTCACTCGCCATAATGCAGGCCATAACGCAGGCAATGTCAGGGTAGATTGCGAGTGATTAGTGTACCGCTTTACACTTACCATAACGCCTTCCATCACACGGAACATTTACACTTCTCAATTGTCATCATGCCTACGTTTTATTTATGAAAAAAATAGCATTGATTTATGTAAAAACCATTTAGTCAATGCATCGGATAGGTGAAAGAATGTTTTTAATTAATTAAAAAAGGAAATATTCATGTTTTTTTTCATCGTTTTGTGTTTCTTTGTTTATCTGTTGCGATAAATCAGTTTCGATAAATAATTCAGTCTCGTTAAATCTCGATCAACGACGATATATTTTCGAGATCTCATCGCTCGTCAATTCGAATTTTCAAGCCGAAATTCTAAAATGATTTTGATTAATAATGTAACATTTTGTGAAAGCATCCACGAAAACATAAGGAAAAGATGCCCTCCGATCGTGAAAATTATGTTTGGAATCGGTAATTTCGAATAAATAAATACAAATCGATTGGACTACAATTCGTCACCAGGAGCGTTGGTGTGACATTGAGCCATCTGATATGGCGCCATCTCTTCAAAGATAGCGCACGGGCTATCTATCGTAATGTCCTCGCCATGTGTGATGGCGAGGTGATGGCGACCATTATGGCGAGGTTATGGCGAGTGAAATGGTAAATGTAAAACGGCTATAACACAGATTTCAATAAAGAAATATTTTTGATAAGTTTTTCCACTTTAAAAAAGATCACTGTTAATTCATTTCTACAAAGCTTGTAATTTCTTAATTATTGTTGTGATTTCCAAGGCTACTTTAGAAACAAACGAAGTAATGAAGAGACAACAGTTGCTGCAACAGTTCTTTCCTTGTAAGTTAGGACAAGATTTTAAGAACGGAAACAGTTGAAAACTAATAACAATTGAATTTTTACACATATATTAGATATATATGCATTGACACTACTTCATTCGCCCTTCTACTTATCTTTACTACATGGAAATATACGATAATTCGACTGCTTTTCCTTATAACACAGATAAGTAGACTATCGAATGAAAAGGTGTCAATATTTAACATAATAGGGATTGATTTAAAAATTAACTTCTTTAAAAATTACAATAATAGCAAGAGTATTATCAACTTATATAATTGGCTAAGTTCGTCTGTCTGTCCGAAACTCGATATAATTAAGCTATTAAGATAGATCCTAGGTTCTCAATGGTACCATTGAATCAAGGGTACTCAAATTGGATGTAATATTAGTTCATTTTGTCATTCCACGTTGTTTCCATGAAATTTTAACTGAAATTCTAACAAAACATACGTTTAAAACCAGATAATTTTGTTACCACTGCACCGATTTTAATGATATTTGGCAAATTTACTCAGTTTCTTACGCTGATTTTGAAACTCAAAACCATTTTTGCCGTAGAAGCTTCGGTCACAAGTTAGCGCAGTACTTAGATTATTAAAAAGGTGAGTTTTAAATGCCTTTCGGCGTTTAAAATTTCGGAGTCAAAAATAATAATTATTATTGAATTCTTTAGATAAATTAAACTTTAGATATGGTTGGTATTTCGCTTTTCTTTTTGGGCGGAAAATGATCCTTTAGATTAAACTCTCAGAACCTATTTTGCAGGTGTACAGGTAAGAAGTATACCTAAATAGATCTGATAAACATTAAAAAAAATTTCAAATCACAGCATCAATCGAATCAAATATATATATATACATAAAAACTGGCTAAGTTCGTCTGTCTGCCTGTAACTCGATATAATTAAGCTATTAAGATTGATCCAACGGTTCTCAATGGTACCATTGAATCAGGAGTACTCAAATTGGATGAAAATATTAGTTCATTGTGTCATTCCACGTTGTTTCCACGAAATTTTATTCTTGGGAACTGACCTCGACAACTGAAATTCTAACAAAACATGCGTTCAAAACCAAATAATTTTGTTACCACCGCATCCATTTTAATGAAATTTGGCATACTTACTCAGTTGTTTACGCTGATTTCGAAACTCAAAACCATTTTTGCCGTAGAAGCTTCATTCACAAGTTAGCACAGTATTTAGATTACATTTACTTTATATATGATAGTTGATAATAAAATGATTTTTCAGATTTTTTTATGCCTGTCGTCCGACAGGCTTTGCAGCTAGTGTAAACGATAAATGGTGAGATATGAACAAAACATATATTTACTAAAAAGATCGTCAAAATAAATGTTTATTAATATAACAGAAATATCATGTGAATTGATTTAAAAATCAAAATTTTTATGTCTAATGCTTTATAGTTTTATAAGTAGAAGACTCGTATACATTTAAAGAACCTTATTAGTCAAGGCAGGGTTTTCCACGATGCTAATACGTGTGAAATTGCTTTGAATAGCACAGTCGGATAAATTCTTCTGTGTTTTGTTCGTTATATTGTGAACATTCATTCGGATGCAATGTGAACTGACTTATACAATGCATTTTGAACAATTCTTCTTCAGCTAAGTTCACTCACGCTTAAAAGTTAAGGGATTGGCAGATTAAAACCCTTCCTGGCATCCAAATGTCACCGAATTTGGCGCAAATCTGCAGTAAGTACTACTGATGTAAAGTAAACCAAACATCGCTGCAATGAAAAACACATACACAGGCATAGTTGCTCTTGTGGAACGAACTTGCAGCTTAGGTTCCAGCTCCATCCCACAGCTCGCAGTCACTATTCACTAAGCTGTGAGGTCAGTCTATACTGCAGTAAGTATGCCACAACATGCAGCTAATAAGTATTGATTAACAACAGAGGCTTTGAGTTCCACTTCTGATGCCACCCTATACAGAACAGGCGAATGTTCCCCTGGTTATTACGCTGGTCGAAATGTTTAGGGCTTGCGACACCTGTAACTTTGATTGATCTTTCACTGGGTTTTCAGATGTCCAGTGACTTATACCTTATCTCTCGTTATGTCATACCTTGTGCGAGAAACTTTCTTGGGCGATGATAAACTGTAAGTAAGCGTTGAAGGAATCATAAGAGTCCCTCAATACGTTATATGGTACACATCAGTAATGGCGTTCGGCGTTTTTTCCCATGTAGAACCTACTGCACCTTTCTGCCAAGTTTGGTTACATTTCGATGCCTGGAAGGATGCGGATCTGCCCATGCGTTACCTTTTGAGCATTAATGTAGTTCACAGAATTGCTGAGACCAATATGTGTGAACGCCATGAGTTCAGTCAATGGGAAAAAAGTTCTTAGGCCATTATAGTCGACGTTAAATAAGCCATCAAGTGGTTACAGCAAATGTAATTCTTTTGTTGTAATTTAAGTGTTTTTATTAATTTGCAAATAATGAAATGAATGTAAAATGAAAGACAACGATTTCTATTCGCTTGAGCTAGTGGACGATCTATTCCTATTAAATTAGGAAGGGTAATTGCCCTCCTAATATCAATTCTTATCCTCAAAATACTTCCATTTTCACAAACAAAAAAATTGAAAAGGATTGTTCATTACCTTTCAACCCAAATCCTATTCTGAAGTTTAATCCTATTTTGAAGTTTAACAACAACTGTTCTTAAATTCTCACATGAATTGGAGCACGAACAGTAGAACACCCTTACAAATGACAGATCAAATCTTCAGTGTTATTACTAATATATTTCCTCTGATACGTTTTTATTCTCTTATTTTTAAACATTTAATATCAAGAAAGAATATTCTTGTAAATAGAGCTTAAATATACCACATTCTCTGCCTCCTTGTTAGCTGTTGAACATCTTTCAATCTTAAATTTAACGCATAATTCCTGCCAAATTAAAATATTCATCTTAATCAACTTTTTAATCTTTTCTTTTTCTAACTGATAATCTAAAAATTCTTGTCCTTTCCTTCTAAAAATTTAACTTGTATCCAAAGATAGAAACCGACCTGGCTCACATCGGTCTGAACTCAGATCATGTGGAATTTCAATGGTCGAACTGACCATCACTCTTAGACTTTGCTGCGAGAATGTATTCTAATCCAACATGGAGGACGCAACCCTTATTGTCGATATGAACTCTCACACAAGATTGCGCTGTTATCCCTACAGTAATTTAATCAATTGTTCAAAAATTTTGGAATCTTAATTAGCTTTCAATTCACCGCATTAAAATTATATAATAAGGTTATTATAAAAACCAAAGAAAAGATATTGCTACATAGATTTCAAGAAAAAATATTGCTCTTTTGATTATCTGTTGTAGATTACAAGCAGAAGATATTCTTATACAGGATGTTTTCTTGTAATTTGTTCCTAATTTCTCCTATTTAGCGTATATTTTAATTCCCACATTATAAAATTCTTGTTTCTTATTTCTTAGAAATAATTTTTTTCCTTTTTCTTGCTGTTTTGGCAAAAACTTTAATGTATGAATTTTCATTTTAGATAGATAGATAGATAAATAGATAGATAGATACATAAATAGCTTTAGCTGACTGAGGCGCACTATCGCCCATTTGAGATAAGACTCCTAACGTTTCATTCATCTCGGGACTGAGATGAGATCCCAACGTTGCCCGCCTATATCCCCGGAAAAGAAACCCGGGTACCCATTCAACAGAGTGCTGGGTGAACCTTAGGACTCGTCTAGAGGAGAATTTGGCAAGTAAAAAATCCCTAACATCCGCTGAGATCGACGATTGAACACGTCTTCCTGCACGATTTATAAAAAAGTATATGCAGGAGCTTTCAATGCATTTCTTTTTAAATTCATTAAGACATATTTTTAAGTTTTGGCATCATTAAACAAAGACGATGGACCATTTCAGATGATATACAGAGGTTGATTCATGTTTACAGTGGCAAAGTTTGGTGGTTCAGACAATTATGAAATACCATGGTGCCAACTTTTATTTATTCAATGTGTTTCCCGTGTTTTTTCTGTAGCTTAACTTTCACTCTAGCAGACTCCTTTGAAGATCAATTCTCTCTTTGCACATTTTCCATTGGCCATCAATCGTCTTCTTGAGAAGGTTCTTTTAAAGTAATCAGAAGCCACAGAAATCCATGGGAGAGGCATCTGGGGTTTTCACAGGAATTAAGGAAAATGCTATAGCGTGAATCCGGGTCTCAGCTTCCATCGTTTGCATGAATACGACTGAAAGCGTCAACTTGGTGGATCCATACATTTGAAGCCATATCACCGAATAGGATGTAATTTCTTTACAGTAAATAGGGTTAAGAATGTTTGTCTGATAAAAAGCTGCATTAATTTTTGCGTTCTGCACAAGTTTTCGCAGCTTTAGTTTGTCATTATATCAATTACCTGCCACAACCATAAATCCACGTTAGAAATTTTTCTTGCTTCCACCTTTTTCTTGATAGTATATTTTGTTTGTGCCCGGAGTTTGTTTGTGTCACTAAGGTATATCTACGTTTCCTCCAAGTGACCACAAACTTACATCTGTTCCGTGCTAGGTGTCTCTCATGCAGGTTCCTGCAGTTCATTATTGGCTCCGAAATAGGGGTGGAAGGAGATTATGCACATTAGGCTTAAACCGCTTCTGTAGCTCAGATTTGATGATGCGGTTTACGTTTGCCTAAGAGACATCTACATGATGTGAATGCTTCTTTGCGTTGCTGGATTCTTTTTCTTTACAAGAGACCTGACTTTTCGCATCACCTCAGCGGCACCTTTGGATTTAGATTTTTCTATTCGTGTCGTTTGTGCGCCGCTCACGCAAGCTACAAAGTTCGCTTTTGCATGCTTAATTGTTTGGCATTTGCCATTTCTAGAAATCACAGAACCATTAATTTTGCACCTTTTTTGGATTACTGTATACGAATAACCACCTTCTAACCACCAACTATATATACCTCCAAGAACGACATCAGTCGTGGAGGTATCTTAATAATAAGACACCAAAATTCCAAATGTTCTTAAAGTGGAAGGAAACTATTGCACATTAAACATGATTACGTCATCACACAATTTGCATATGACGTGCATTTCATTTCGTCACTATAAATGTGTATTTAGGAGAAGTCACTAGTGGTACTAGTTGTACCATGCGGAGGTCCTGTACATCGAAATTGTCCTTTTCCTTAATAACGTTTTCAACGTTTTCTTGAATTTTAATCATTATTTAATTCTGAAAACTAAGTTTTTAAATGTGTGAGGAATTTATACTGCACATCACCTTTCTAATTCTCCGTCTCACATTTACCAAACGATGTTTCGCAGGACGTCAAACTCTATCTCACTAACGTTACCTGAGCGGTATTGATAATTACAGTAATAAGAATCCTGAAGTCATTTCCAAAGAGAAGTTTTTGACAGCTTTTTACATGTAAAAATTAACAAAAACATCTAAAATCACATTTGAAACTTAATTGAAACATATCTAAAGCATAAATAATTAATAATATTAACTGAAGTAAATATCAAACCAAACGAAACACAAATTTTTCAAATTAATAATTTTTAAACAAATAGTTGAATTAAGAAGAGAAACAACAAGAGATGGGGGAATCATAATAGTATAAGAATAATCTATCTATTAATAAGCCTACCCATTAAATTGTGACTTCTTGCAATATATAGATCCATATTCGACAAACAAAATCTTAATTTTAAAAGAAATGAATAACGACCGGCAAAACATAATAAATAGAAATAACACTATCATTGTATTATGTGATACCAATATTCTTAAAAAAAAACAAAAAAAAAAACAACATAACTATGTGAAAATACATAAAACTTTTGCTCAGATATGGTTTTAAAAACTGTAGAAATTGAATCACACGACAACAGTATCACAAGTAAAAACCCTGTATTGGTCATATATTCAGTAACAACTACGAAACTAACACCAAAGGAATAATTTGTAAAGAATACGTTTCGGACTATTGCATTACATTCTTAGAAACATAATAACATAAGCACTAAAATAGGAAAAAAAATAACAAAATGACATGCCATATATGTTGTAACTTTTGATAATATAGTATTAAAAAAATATTAAAAATGCCCTCACTGAAATTGCTAACAAAAAGCTATTCATCCAAACACACTTTACTCCGAAATCCTAAATGGCATCAATAACTCCAAATACAATAAAAGAACTCCCACAGAGAAACTCAAAACAAAAACAACAGATTTCAGAAACCATGGATGACAGAAGAACTAATAAGTGAAATAAATGAAAGAGACAAGCTATTCAGAAAACATAAAAATAATGTATTACACAAAAAATAATGCGAAATAAAGTAAACAACATGATAGAAATAAGAAAAAAAAACAATCGTATTAAAAAGCTTAACTCGGAAAATAATATAACTAACGTTGTATGCTTTGGAATTACTGTATATAATATAATTGGAAAAAAAAACATAACTTCACTGTTGAATTAGACAAAATGTTTGAGATTCTGATTGGAAATAATTAAAAGAAAAATTAAAAATTATTTGCAAATCGGTTTTGCAAATCTTACTAAGAAATAGGAAATAAACATTTAAAATTTAATAGCAAAATTTTAACTAATAAATACAGATAGAAATAGAGATAACTAATAGAAGCGCTATTAATTACTGAAATTACATACATTATAACTTGTTTTAAAAACTTAAATCTGTAGAACACAACGAAATCCCAACTTCAGTTATTAAAAGAAAAAAAAATCCTTCCCAATCATCATTACGTTAATAATTAACAATATAATAAACACAGATTCTTCCCGATACATTAAAAACTGCAAAGGCAACTCCATTGTGTAAAAGTAATGATGTTTACGACAAATCAAACAATAAACCCATAATAAGTACAACCAATTCTAAGTAAAATCATTTAAACCTATCTACTACATAAAATTAGTAGTGTTTTAACATTTAAAGTAATTAACAAAATTCAATCTGAAAAAAAAAAATAAAAACAGATACAACAACGCTATTAGAGACACTAATGAAAATATCAATGAAAATCTAAATAAACGTAACTTTGATAATTTCGGTTATAAAAGAAATTATTGGATAAACAATTTGATCTGTGATTTCTTTATTCATTATTTGAATTATATTGGATCGATAATAATAGTGACATAACTCACTAAGCATTCTTGTTGAAGAAGTCAGAAGAAGTTATGCTTACAACTGTTAGAAGAAACAAGATAATACAAGCTTGAATAATGAAAGTTGTAAAGTCTGTGTTTTGTTCATCTTGCGTTGCATGAAATCAATACTTTCGGATTGTCGTCGATGGTATTGTAAAGATAGAATGATGAATGTTGTTGGAATTTTTCGTGGTAGAGGTTTCGTCGTTGTACGTAGGGAATACATCTACAAAGAATAATAATACAAAGAATAAAGAGGATATTCTCGGACTATATTATATCGATAGATAGAAATCTAATTACTCAATATCTGCAAATTGGGAATTATTAATGCGGTTACGTAAAATATAATAGTAGTATTTACTGTATTCAGTATTTATTTGCAGGAATGGACAGAGGATATTTTGCCTAGTCAACACGGGATGTCAAATCGAACACAGGCAGACATTGTTTGTAGCCAAGACCTAATACGAGTGGAGGACGTTGAAGGATCAATGCAACGAGACAAAATAATGAGCGATCAATGATTAGACAAAATCCTGGTGCAGCTAATGTAAGTGTTTTTTATCCTTCTTATTCTTTGAAAAGAAGAAGACTCCTAATGAGGAGCTACTCTAGTATCACGATAGGCAGACAAACGATATTTGTGTTGTATTTAAAATGGAATTTAAATTGTGCTTCGATAATAGTGTATCAAGACTTTTGCAGGTGATAAATAATGTTGAATTTATTCATAGAACTTATGAATGTGATAAACATATGAACTATAGACATTTATTTTCTATGTGGACATTGGAAGATTAATGTGTTAACTTAAAAAATATCTTCGTGTTCAAGAAGATTTTTGTTTTGTTTAATAATTATATTTGTATAGTTCATATTTTATTGGATCATATCCAAGTGTGCTTTGCTGATTCGATACAAATAGCATTAAATTGTATGGAACAAATTCTAGGCAACTTTTGAAGTTTTATCATCAGAGACTTTTAGTTGAAACTTAAGGACAAAATCAACCTTCGTCAATAAGTAATATTCCTCGAACTGTGATAATATTTATGCAGTAAAACAAATAGAGCTACACTATGTATATTATTCGTGTATTAATCATCTGCTAATGTTATAATCAACATTTTCGACAAGAATATAATATATAGAATTGTTTTTTTTGAAGATAATAAATTTTTGATTCAAACTTTCAATCTTACTATCAATAGATCTCACCAAAGCATTTGATATGATCAACCATGGCATCTTAATCAAAAACATAGAGGAATTTCGCATAAAATACCTTATGTTTAAGCATTATTTGAAACTATGTTACAGACAGACAAATCATCATTAATATCAACAACGTCTCAAGTTATAAATTAAAAACGAAAAATGGGCGTACCAAAAGGATCTATTCTGGGTCCCACTTTATTTATTATTTATTGCAATTTACTGTAATGTAATGTGATTTACATTATTTCCAATGACCTAACAAAGTACTTAAAACACTCAAAACACACTTATTATCCGTGCGATCAAAGATGAACCTCCAAGAATGCAACGCAGCTTATAGATTGACTTTTCCTGGCTTTTCGTTAACATTCAAATGGAAGAGAAAATGGCGGTCGCTACGGTAAAGAGAATCGTACAGTCGCCGTTGCTACGAACGCCAGGGAGAAAAAGGCCTCGTTTGGCTCCAAAGAGTTCACCTGACGATTTTGATTGATACGTCATTCATCAATTTGTTGCTGATATGCATATCAAGAATGAATTGCCGACAGTGAGGACGATTGTCGCCGAAGCTAGGAAACGTATTCAATTTACAGGTCAGTCAACAAGTATGCCTGTGATTCTGGGGAAATTAGGATTTCGTTTCAAAAAAGTCAATCACCGATCTGATTTGCTTGAACGAAGTGACATCGTTGCTGCCCGCTGCCTTTACTTGCGTTCAATAAGTTGTCGAAATGTTGAATGTGAACCAACGACCGCCATTTTCTTTTCCATTTGAATGTTAATGAAAAGCCAGGAAAAGTCAATCTATAAGCTGCGTTGCATTCTGGGAGGTTCATCTTTGACCGCGCGGATAATAAAACAATCAATGATTTAATACATTAAAATATGAAAAAAATATAAATCAAGCTAACAAGGAACTCTAAGAAGATTTCAGATAATATACAATTCTGGATACATGATAAGAAATAACTGATTAATGAAAAAAAGATACATACAAAAAAAACAGAAAGCCAATTATCAGCCGAATATCTGTTTTCATACACATGGTTGCTTACATAATATAGCCCACACCTGTACCAACTGTCAAAAAATAATAATTATAAAAAGACTAAAACATCTAGATATTACAATAAGTAATTCATTCACAAGGAATCTACAAATCAAAGACATTTATAAAAATTAAACAAAATGATGTTCATCTTTTCCTATGGAAGAAATATACAACCAATTGAACATAAAATGATCTCAAACTACGCATTATTCTATTGTATCTAAATTATGCAAATTCCATTGAGACAAGGACATCTAAAAAGAATCTAAAAGTAATCAACTGTAACTAAAAGGAAATTCTAAAACAAATTCTCAACAATTAAAAAATATAAATAATATTAAAAAGAAGCATTTCT
Source organism: Thereuonema tuberculata (assembly GCA_023159025.1). Classification (NCBI taxonomy): domain Eukaryota; kingdom Metazoa; phylum Arthropoda; class Chilopoda; order Scutigeromorpha; family Scutigeridae; genus Thereuonema; species Thereuonema tuberculata. The sequence continues at coordinate 3,259 of JAFIDM010126646.1, read as the reverse complement.
TGGAGAAATACAAAAAGCCCAAAATATTTTAACAGTAAAGAATTAATATAGCTTGATTTACGAATGGAGAAACATTAGAAAAAATAATTATAATCTAAGAGATCATAACGGAATAAAATTAGAATAGCCAAAAGTTAACAATAATTCAGGAAAACTGCATTCATTGTATGATGGAAAAAAAACATAAAGATTAGATCATTCTCAAAAACGAAATTTTCAAAAAAAGCGTTAATTAACATTTATTAACCATGTTAATAAATTGATATGAGATAAAAATTGAAAAATTGAAAAAATATAAAGTATTTAAAAAAAGCATAGTTATTAATCCATTCTAGAAGCTGTGCAGACTTCACCACAGGTTGTAGGAATTTTAAGATAATTCTATGAAAAAGAAAATATGTAATTTTAATTTATGTAAATACAATTAAATACATTTTATACCCTTTTTTATATCTCATGTAAAGTGTAACTCATTTTGTAATGATATTTTATTTATATTTGTATTATAGATCATTTATATCGATATAATCTATTTTATATTCAAATAATTGTATATAGCGCTAATAAACATAGGAGACCCATTGAGTTTTTAACGGGACTCAAATCTAAATCAAATGAAGGAAATCAAATAAAAAAAAAAGAAGAAAGTTCTAAATTAATGGACAGACACATTGATCTAACTGAATACGAAGTAGAAAATTCACTGACTAACAAATAACATCTAAGACTGGTGACAAAATATGACCACATCTACTTATTTCAACTGTCTGATGTGAAACTGGTTTTATTTTTTATTTAATTACATGTCGTATTCGAGATCCAATTTTAAAATAAAGTCTGCTTCTTTTAAATTTCACTTCTTACCAGATTTCTTAGGCTGCATCTAATTTTGCTGTTGTATAGTTTTTTTAATGCTGTGAAACTTGGAAGATTACTAATGAAATGTGACATTTAGTTGCTTCACTTGTTGCAAATAATATCCCCAACATATTCTGGAGTATTCTGGAGTACAATTAATAAACGTAACGGAGATCTAGTAACGAAGATTTCAAACACATTGATCATTTTTATTTTCATTCTAAAAGGATTTTGTTCTTCATCTGATCGTTTAATAGAAAAGACTTAATGACTTATTATTCAAGTAATTCATCTTGTGTATTTTTGTTAGTGACCCTTATGGATACTATTCCGTGTCTGTCATCTCCCTATCAACTCCCGAACGGAAGGTCGGATCGCGAAACGGACTTCAACATCGTGTTCAGAGGTCAAACACCGTAGGAATGTGATATTTTTGTTTCTTGTGTGCAAATAATTTCGGAATAATCTGAGTTTTAAATTTGTTGAGTTCATTCTTTGTTTTTGTTTTGTTTTTTTTTTTTGTTTTTTTTGTTTTTTTGGAGATTCCTTTAAATACGTCATTTATCACTATTGTTTTTTTTTTTTTAAGAAAACTGAGGTAGTTTAGGGGATAATAGTGAAGGATTCAGAAGGTTGCGAGTTCGAATCCCAGCTTTCAATACAATTTAGTTATTTTTTACTAATTTTTATAATTTCGGAGATTCCTTGTTTATGCAACTAATATTTTTCGTTGTCTATTGTTTGAAATTGATTAGTCAAGCATTCAATCTCCGCGTGGGTTTTCATGGGTCCTTCTTAATGTTATGCTTTACCATATTTTTTTTTTTAATCTAGTATCTAAAACAAGTAAGTTTTAAAATCAAAATGATTCGGAAATTTTGTTTTTTCTTATTTGGTTTTGTAGGCATTCGCTGCATTCTCGAAAATTCCATCAATTAAGTGGCAAGATTATGAAGAGAATTCTTAATATTTGTGGATAAAAGCGGTGATGACGTAACAAACATGATCTGTTATCACTGTAAGTTCAATTCGAACTTTCGTAATATTTTTTTACGAAGAACATTTGCAATATCGAAATACTAATTTTATTTTCTTTATTTGGTTTTATTTTTGAATGCACGGTTAGGTTCCATGACTCAGCCAATCCCTTCTAAACAAACCCTACAGAACCATGCTTATATACGAAGTTTCATTATTAAAGATGAACTTTTTTGTTTGTTTGTTTCCGCATTCACTTTAAATCGTCTCAATAGATTTCTATCAAATTTTGATACTAAGTTTATTTATAACAGAAATTAAAACATTTGTTTCGGTTCCATCCCCTTCAACTTTCAAAAGTGATCTTCGAACTACATCTCTTAAAGGGTTACAAGGGTTTCATTTTTTAATTTTTTAAATTTGGAAATGATACTTATTTTTTCTTAATTTTTTTCAATTTTAATTGATTTTGTATCTTAACAACTTTGTTGTACATGGAAATGATGGAAATGAAATATAATACTTATTTATTATCCAATTGAAAATTTGAATACCATCTGCATTACTACTTTATGTCTGCATTTAATTTCATAATTTCGTTGTTGTTTTTAATATCAAATCTCCATATTAAGTTTAGTAGTATTTCATGTATTTACTAACATCCCTATTTCAATGGTTTCAATAAAGCAATTCGCCACTGAAATATTTGTTAATGTATAATTTCTTATTATGCGTTTTGTAAGTCTAACTTTTCATACAGCAGCTGCTGTATTTAGATTCCAGTTCTTGTAAATGGAAGAAACAGCAACAATAAAATTTTGTTAAAATTGAATTGCTTTTGGAATTGAAATAATAGAAGAGATATTTCTTTTTATTCCAATTTGAAATCAAATTGTTGAGATAATAATAAAAGTATTTTCAACAATGCCATATTAGTTGTATGTTTATTGAATGCATCACAAAGCTATAATTCTTGCATCACTCAAGTAAAATTTTGTAATAAAATTTAGAGCATTCCAGAAAAAGAAGATTTCAAAGATTGTAAATCAAAATAAGAAAACCAATGTTTCAAAATAATGAAATACTGTAGAATATTTATGAAGTTAGGAATTAGGAAGAAAGCATAGAAAATAAGCAATGAAAATGAAACAAATATGATTCAAACAAGGACAGAAATAGAGAACAAAATACCATGACAATAGAGAGTTTTTGCCATAACGTGATTTATATAAGGGAAAAGCAAATATCACATGAACGTATACGGTAACCACATTAGCGGTCTCTGTCATGAAGAGAGTTTTTGCCATAACGTGATTTATATACGGGAAACGCAAATATTACATGAACGCAAATATCAGATAAACCGCGCATGCGTCGTAAGGACGTGCAGACGTGGGCTCCGTTAAAATTTTTCCATTCAACA